>JAREIK010000629.1:297227-304727 GCA_029783825.1 Sapria himalayana
ATATATTTACAAATTGGACAAACAGACTGATAGATAGAAAGAAAGATAGATAGATAGATAGAAATATTGATTGATTGATAGAAAATAGATAGACATATAGATAGATAGATAGATACAAACATAGATTGTTAGAATGAAATATAGATAGACAGATTTATTTATTTATTTATTGAGAGAGAGACAATAGATAGACAGATTTACAGATAGATATGCATACAAATAGATAGACAAATAGACTAAAAGATAGATCTATACTTAGATAGATAGACCGATAGATAGATAGATAGATAGGTATATAGAAATATATATATATATATATATATATATATATATATATATATATATTGATAGAGATATAGATAGAGATATTGATAGATATATAGATACAAATATAGATAGATGAATAGACCTAAAGATAGTCTGAGATAACATATATATATACAAATAGATAAATATATAGATAAATAGATAGATAAATATATTGATTAAAAGATAAAATCAATAGATAATTAGATAGAAAGATAGTGAGAGACTGATATAAAGCCAGATTGATAAATAAATTGATAGAAAGATTGATAGAAAATTTGATAGATAGATTGATAGACATATTGATAGATAGATTAATAGATTGATAGATAGTTAGATAAAATGATTGATAGATAAATTATTAGACAAATAGATAGATAGTAAAATAGATATGTAGATATATAGATATATTCATAGACGAAAAGATATATAGAGAGAAATAGAAATATAGAAAGATATATATATATATTGAAAGAAAGAAAGATAGTTAGAAAGATTGAAAGAAAGAAAGATATAAAATAGATAGACAATAGATAAATAAGGAGAAACACTGATTGATAGATAGATAGACAGACATATAGATAGATATATTGATAGTTAGATAGAATGATTGATTGATTTATTGGTAGACCACTACATAGACAGATAGATAGATATTTAGATAGATAATTAGATAGATAGATAGATTATTAGACCGATCCAATAAGTAGATAGATATACATATAGAGATAGAGATAGATAGATAAATAGATAGATAGATAGAAAGATAGATATATAGATAGAAAGATAGATTGAATGATAGATAGAAAGAAAGATAGACAAATGATAAAAAGAAAGAAAGATAAATAAATAGATATAAAATATTAAAAATAGATAGATTGATAGACAAATAGAAAGGTATAGAGATAGATAGACAAATTTATAGATAGATCGATAGAAAGATTGATAGAATTATTTAGATAGATAGATAAAAAAATAGATAAACAAAAAGAATGATAGATAGATAGATAATTAGATGGGTACATAGATGATTAGATAGATAGATAGAAAAATATATAGATAGACAGATTTATAGACAAATAGATAGATATATATATATTGATATATAGGTAAACAGAGAGATAGATATATAGGTATATATATATATATAATATATATATATATATATATATATATATATAATAGATAGATAGACAATTAGATAGATAAAAAGATAAATAGAGAGATAGACAATCAGATAAATAGATAGATAGATAGATCGAGAGATCGATAAAAAGATAGATAGATTGATAGATAGATACACAGATAGAAAGATAGATATATCGATAGACAGGCAGACAAACATTTAGACAGAGAGATAGATAAATAGGTAAATCGATAAATATATATATATATATATATAGACAAATAGATAAATAGATAGATAAATAAATACAAAGATAGATTGATAGATAGATATATATTGAGACATATAGACATAATAGATAGATAGATAGACAGACAGACAAATAGTTAGGCAAATAGATAGATAAACAAATAGATAGATCGATAGATATATAGATAGACAGACAAATAAATAGATAGAAAGAAAAATAGATAGATAGATAGATAGATAGATAGATAGAAAGATAAACATATAGATCAATACACATATAAACAGATAGATAAATAGAAAATTAGACAATTAGAAAGAGAGACAGACAGATAGATAGATAGATATATAGATAATTATAAGATAGATAGACACATAATCAGATAGATAGTCAGACACATAGACAGGCAGATAGACAAACAGATAGATAAACACATAATCATGGATATAGATAAATATATAGATAAACAGACCAATAGATAAATAGAATGATAAATAGATAAACATATAAATAAAGTGACAGATAGATGAAAATATTGCTTCATATATATACAGATAGATAAATAGATAGATAGATAAACATGGAGACAGAAATAGACACATAGATAGATAGATTGACAAAAGAAAGATAGATAGATAAATTGTTAGATAGATAGATAGATAAATAAATAAATAGATAAATAGATAGATAGACAGATAGAGTGATTGAAAGATAAAAAACTACAAAGAAAGATAGAAAGAAAAGCTATAGATAGTTAGACTGATAGATAGATAGATTTATTGATATGCAAACAGATCGATAGATAGATAGGCAGATAGATAGATAGTTAGATAGAATGATTGATTGATTAATTGATGGATTGAAATATATATAGATAGATATATTGATATGAAAATACATTAATAGATAGATAGACAGGTAGATAGATAGATAGACAAAAAGATAGATAGGCAGATAGATAGATAAATAGATAGAAAGATAGATCGATAAATAGATAGTTTGATATATTTATCGACAGATCGATAGATAAATAGATTGTTAGATAGATAGATAGATAGATAGGCAGATTTATAGATAGATTTATAGAAAGATATATAAATAGATATAAAATTAGATAGACTGTTAGATAGATAGGTAGAAAGAAAGTTAGATAGATATATAGATAGATTTGTAGACAAATATATTAATAAAAAAATAGATAGACAGACAGATAGAGAGATATATACACAGATAGATAGAAAGATAGATAGAAAGATAGATAGAAAGATAGATAGAAAGATATATAGACAAAAAGATAGGTAGATAGTTTGATATTTCGATAGGTAGATAGATAGATATTTATATAAATAGACAGATAGATAGATGAATAGATAGATAGATATATAGACAGATTGTAAGATAGATATACAGATAGATATACAGATAGATAAATAGGGAGACATAAAAATAGATAAACAAATAGATATATAGATAAATAGGTAAATATATAAATAGATAGATAAAGAAATAGATAGAAAATAGTTAGATAGACAGACAAATTCATAGATAGATATATAGATCTATAGATAGATAGATAGATAATTTGAGAGATAGATAGACACATATATAGATATATTGATAGAAAGCTAGACAAATAGATAGTAAGATATATAGTTAAATGGATAGATAAATAGATAGACAAATAAATAGATAGATAATGGACAGAAATATAGTCAGATAGACAGATAGATATTTAGATAGATAGATAAAAAGATATACTAATATATAGACAGATAGATTGATAGATCGATAAATTGATAGACAAATAAATAGATAGATAGATAAACAAATAGATAGAAAGATAGATAGACAGATTGATATATATACATATAGACAAATCGTTAGAGAGATATATATTTTGAATATAGATAGACATATAGATAGATATACGGTTAGATAGATTGATTGATAGATAAATAGATATATATAAAACTAAATAAATTAACAAATAGATCAACATTTAAATAGATAGATAAATCTAAAGTTAGATAGATAGATAGATAAATAGATATATAGATTGATAAACAGATAGATAGAACGAAAGTTAGATAGATATATAAACAGATAGATAAACAAATAGATAAATAGAAAGAGAGACAAGTAGATAGATATATAAATAGATATACTGACAAGTAGATTGATAGATAGATAGATAGGAAAATAGTGAGATAGACAAATTGATAGTTACAAAGATAGATAGAAACATATATAGATAGATTGATAGTTAGACAGAAAGATAGAAAATTAGATAGATAGATAGATTGAAAGATAAATAGATAGATATACTACTTGATAGATAGATAGCTAGATAAATAGATACATATATAGATAGATAGATAGATAAATAGACATATATAAAGACATAAAGATAAACAAATAAATAGATTGATAGATTGGAAAATAGATAGACATATAGATAGATAGATAAATAGATATATTGATGAATAAATAGATAGATAGATATAAAGATAGACAGATAGATAGCCACATAGATAGATAGACACATATATCGATAGATAGATATACAGACATATTGATAGATAGATAGACAAATAAATATAATTAAAAATTGATATAATGATAGATAAATAGATAGATAGATAAACAGATGAATAAATAGATAGATAGATTGATAAATAGTTAGACAAATCGATAGACAAATACATAATTTGATAGATATACAAATAGATAGGTAGATAGAAAGAGAGAAAGATAGATAGAAATTTAAATAGATAGATACACAGACATATAGATAGACAGATAGATAGACAAATAGTTAAATAAAGAGATAGACAGATAGTTAGAAAGATAGTTAGACAGATATATTGATATAAATAGATATAAGAATAGATAGACAGATACAATGATAGATAGATAGCTAGATTGATATATTGACAAATAGATAGACAGATAGATCAAAAGATAGTAGAAAGATAATAGATTTATCGATAGATAGACAAATAGATTCGTCGATAGATAGAAAAATAGATAGAATGATAGACAGATCGATAAATAGATAAATAGATAGAAAGATAGGTAGATAGACACATATATAGATAGATTGATAAAAGATAGAATAATAAATAGTTATATTGATGTATAAATAAAAAGGAAAATAAATAGATAGATGGATATAGAGATAGATAGATAAAAAGATAAATAAATTGATATACATATAGAAAGATACATAGATAACAAGAGTGACTGATAAATAGATAGACAAATAAATAAATAAATAAATTGACACACAGATAGAGAGATAGATTGATTGATAGATAGATTAATAAAAATATAGATATACAGATATATAGACAAATATATAGACATAAAAATAGTTATATACACACATAGATAAATAGATATATATATATATATATATAGGTTGATATATAGACATATAGATAAACAAATAGATAGATAGATAGATATATTATTATATAGATAGATAGATAGATATATTATTATATAGATAGATAGATAGATAGATGGAGAGACAAATAACATACTTATAGATAGACAAATATGTAGACAGATAGACAAATAGATAGATAGAAAGATAGACACATAGATAGACTGATAGATAGACAAACATATAGACAACCAGTTAGATAAAAAGATTGATTGATTCTAGATAGACAAATAGATAGACGAATAGATAGACAAATAGATAGACTGACAAAGATACATAGATATATAGTAAAATAGAAAGATAGATGAACAGATATATAGATAAATAGATAGATATATATAAACAGACAGAATTATATATTGAAAGTCATATATAATGATAAATAGATAGAAAAATAGAAAGATAGATAGAAAGAAAGATTGATAGATAGAAATATAGCTTGAAAGAAATGTATAGATAGACATATAGATAGATGTAAAGATAGACTTATAGATAGACAGATAAATAAATAGATAGATAGATTGATTAATTGATCGATAGATGATAGATAAATGGTTGATTGATGGATAGATTGACAAATAGATAGAATGATTGATATATAGATGGATAGATAAATAGATAGATAGAGAGAAAGATAGATAAATACATAGTCAAATAGATAGACATATAGTTAGATAGATATTACACAAAGTAAGTTAGATATATAAATAGATGTATAGAGAGATTGATATAAAGACTACTAGAAAGATTAATTGATAGATTATTAGACAATTTAATAGATAGTTTGATAGATAGATTTATAGACAGATTAATTGACAGATTTATCTATTTATCTATTTATAGACAAAGACATAGACACATAGATAGATAGATAGATAGATAGACGGATAGAAAGACACATAGATAAATAAATAGATAGACAGATAGATTGATTCATTATTAGACCGATAGATATATAGATAGATAGACAGATCGATAGAAAAATAGACAGATAGATAGATAAATAGATTGATTGATATATAGATTGATTGATGACATATAAAAAATTGGATAGATAAATAGATAAACAAAAAGATTCACAAAAAGATAAATAGATAGATAGAGAGATATATATAAGATACATAGATATACAAATAGAAAGATAAATAGAAAGATAGATAGACATACAGATAGAAAGAAAGATAGATAGATAGTCAAAGATATAAATAGATAGATGTACACACAAATAGATATATAGATAGACAAAGAGATATATATATACAACTATATATAGATAGATAGATTTATAGATAGAAAGTTAGGTAAACAGACATATAGATAATTATATACATGTATATATAGTTAGACGGATAGATAGATAGATAGTCATAAAGATAGAAAGATCGATAGATAAAGAGATAGATAGATAGATAGATAGACATATAGATTTCAAGATATATAGATAGATAGATATATAGATAAATAGAAAGATAGATAAATACACATATATACATTTATATAGAAAGATAGATAGATAGACAGATAGAAAGATAGATAAATAGACATATAGATAGATAGAAAGATAGATACATAGATAGGTAGATATATAGATAGATAGATAGATAGACAAACAGATACATAGATAGATAGATAGATTGATTGATTGATATATAGATAGATGAACAATTAGATAGACAGACACATAGAGCACATATATACAGATAGATAGATAGACATAAAGACATAGATAGAAAAACAAATTGATAGATTGATTTATAGATAGATAAATAGATTGATAGATAGACTGATAAACAAATAAATTGATTGATAGATATATAGATAGATAGATAGATTATAGATAGATAGATAGATTTATTGTTAGATACACAAATAAACAAACAGATATACAGACAGATAGACATACAAATAGATAAGCAAATAGAAAGTCAGATAAAAAGACAGATAGACGGATAGATAGACAAAATTGAAAGACAAAAAAAAAGACATAGATAGACAAATAGATATATGGATATATAGACGGATAGATAGACAAATAGATAGATAGATAAATTATTAGATAGATTAATAGAAAGACATATAGATTGATGGTTTGATATAGGGATATATAGTTAGTCAGATAGATATATAGATAGATAAATATACAAATAGATAGATATATAAAAATATACATTGATAGACAGATAGAAATACAGATTGATATTAAGATAAATAGACAGACAGATAGACAGATAGATAGATATAAAAAATGTAGAATGTCAAATAAATAGACATATAGATAGATGGATATATATACAGATAGATAGACATATAGATAGATAGATAGATAAATAGATAGATAGATAAATTGACAAATAAATGGATAGATAGATAGAT
>JAREIK010000629.1:307227-332227 GCA_029783825.1 Sapria himalayana
TTTGAATTGGGTGCCACTACAGGGGAAAGTGAGATATTTGCCTATAACTTTAACCCAATTCTGATGTACCTTCACTTCTACAAGGTTCGTATAAAGAATATTGCGGTACCATATCTATATGAAAATTAAACTAGTCAATCAATTTAAAATAAATAAATAAATAAATAAGCTTCTTTTTTGATAAATATATAGTAAAATTATGCAATTAAACTTATACCTTATGTATGATACAGTAATATATATATGTACATATATATATATATGTGTGTGTGTGTGTGTGTGTGTGTGTGCACGTACATACATCGGCATATATGTATAGTTATGCATACAGAAAAATATATATAACATAATATATATATATGCATGCATATACAAAAGTATATTTGATTATGGATAAATATTACTATCATCTTCAACACCAAATTTTATCTCAACTTATGTATATATACATTTGTATATATATAAATATAGATATATAGATATATAGATATATAGATATATACTATTAATCATATAGTGAAGCATACATAGATACATATAATATATAACACTTGTTATGAAATATTTTTGGGTTTTGAATATCATATACCAAATGAATATTATTAACTATGAATATCATATACCAATTCAACAAAATTTCAAAATTAGTTTAGATGATCGTGAGAATTGTATGCAGCAAAAAGAGATCTAGTTAGTGATTATCACTTAAAGAATACATGAATAATGTCCCCCCCCCCTCGCTACTACTTTTTCTACATGCTAGATGTAGCAGAGCTTACACATTCTCCAACATGTTTTTCTACTACTATTTTCTCCATCAAAACATTTTTTCCTGATTTAGATGGACATAGAGTGATCAGAAAGGAAAAAAAAGAAGAAATATTTAATGGACCAAAGGACATGGTTGTACAAGTTACATATAGTGAACTTTTCTACCTTTGTGTAGAAAAACTCTTATGAACTATGAGGCATGATAAATGTTATGCCTGGTCAATCTTGCTTTCAAAATAATACCCGATGCTCATCTATCTGCATCCTTCGATTTTTTCCAGGTCTGGTTAAGGGATGTTTCATTTCTCTCCACCGATGAAAAGATTTTTCAGCTCAGATTCCCTTTGTGTTTTCATTTCAGTATGCCCATCTACAATTGAGGGAAATGTTTATAGTCAAAGAATCAACAACAACAACATTCATGTTTGTAGAAGAGAATACCAATGTTTTTTTGATGGATTTGAAGAAGAATAATGTGAAGAAGAATTAAGCTATGGGAGTGGAGAAAAGAAGAGATGCCCAACAATAGATCAAGTGAAGCATTAGAGAAGAACAATGATGCCACCAAATAAATATTTTCATGTTTAGCTACACATAGGCAAAAATCATGCCCCCACAAATTGCTCACTGTTTCGTCTTCATGAAATGAGAAGATAAGAGCTTTGAGACTGTAAATCTAGTGAAAGACTTGCATTGGAGTAACTCTTTCAACTTATCATTGCATATTATTATTTGCCTATCTGATGGAACCTTTTTAAAAAAACAAGAACATTTAATTATTAATTGAAATTAAAGAATAGCACCATGGATTCTCATTGGGGGGAGGTGGAGATGATGGATGTTGGCATACCTGTAGATTATTTTTTATATATAGTATCTCATCTTCTTTACAACATCAGAACAGGATAATGCATCTTCACACGTACCAATAAATTTTATGAAAGCATATGAAAGAGGAATAGGAAGCTAGAAATCTAGAAGTTTTCTTCTTCTCTTGTTTCTCTCTCGGCTTTGATTCATCATCTGAAGCTGTGAAGCATGAATATTTATTCAGACACATTACAAATTGACTTCATCATAACATATTTAACCCTCAATAACTTTTACCTATCTCATCTTCTTCCCTCCCTTTTCTTTGATTTCTTGTTCTTTTGAGTTGAGTTATCCATGGCTACAAGGGGTCAAAAAATAGCATTTTATTCAATCAATAAATGTAACAAATTGATAACCATGCATTAGAAAAAGTAATAAATTTCATATTCAAGAATATGTTAAACTTACATTAAAAAAAGTATCCAATTTCCCACTTTGTTTTTTTTAACTATCAATGTTACCTCAAATTATACATAATAAAAAATATATTTGGAAGCATGATTTTTTATCTAATACATATTAGCATATGTACATGCATATATATATATAAGATTTCATACAATACACAAGGCTCTAATCTCATGGAGTTTAGTATAGTAACTTTTTCAAGGATGAGTGCTTCCTTTGAGGTCGCAAGTTTGATCTCCACGAGCTACTATTAAACCACTAGGACATTAAACAATGCCTTCTCGGAGGCATGGTTGGTTTTCCACTAGCCCAATTGGCCCATGGAGTTGCACCTGGTAAAAAAAACTTAAGATCTAATGTTCTTAGGCGTGCCCCCTTGGTGGTTGCAAGTTCGATTCCTATGAGCTACCATTAAACCACTAGGACATGAAACAATGCCTCTTAGAAGGTATAGTTGGTTTGCCTCTAGGTCTAGCCCAATTGACCCAGAGAGTTTCACCTAATTAATAAAAATTTAAGATTTAATGCTCTTAGACGAAGATACTTGCCAATCATACAAATGTACATCATATATATATATTGTTACATTAAATATTTATAAATTATAAATGCTAATCTCATTAGTATGTGATGTGGAGGGCATAATACCTACATGTTCATGTTTAAAAAAAGAAATAAGTAGAAATACAAAGAAATAATCAAAATACCACCACTCTCATTCAATGGCCATATGTGCTTGGACAAAGCTTTATTCATTTGAAACATGTCGATAGAATCAAAATAAAAAAAAGTATGCAATGCTTTGTCACATATAATTTTTCATTTACTTTGTGGATGTTGCAATTATTCTTCCGTATATATGCCCAAAGCTTCTTTACCACCTATGTGAACGGTTAAACATAGGAGAAAGAACAATTTCTGTGGATTATGGGGGCATAACAAAGCAATGCTAGAAAAATGAAAATCAAACCAAGAATGTGAATGCCAACTGAAATGGCATGCAAAAAAAGTCTTGATGACAACACTTCATACCTCAATTCTTGCTAATTTAGTCTTTTGTAAAGTTCTGAAGTTGTTCAGAAAGTCCACATAACTTGGTAAAGTCACTTCCCTTTTTTGAACTTCTTTGCCCATCTGAGCTATCCCACACAATAACAAACCAAAATTAAAATTCCATGTCAATGTCAATCACTTGATGTTCATTGCATAATAACAACCATGCCACCACCGTGTTTAGCAAACTTCAATAGTGATGTCTATTTTAATATTTTGAGACCATCAGTATTCCAACGACCATTGATTATTTTCTGGTTTTATGATATTTGTTGAATCCATTTCCTAAATATGGAAGGGGAGAAAAAATTTCTTGAAAGATTCTCTTTATTCTTCATAGACCATCATAAAAAATTATAGTCAGATTCATGCTTTCATTTGATTTATTTTGAAATTGATCAATAATCTCAATCACAAGATTATGGTTTTTAGAATAACGAGCATCGAATGCAATTTTACACCCACTAGCTTTCACATATTAATAGGATGAACTAAGAATCATGAAAGATGATGGAGTTTCAACTAGTTAATGTATGCAGTACCTGCTTTTTTTTGCTTGTTGGGACATAAGACTCCTCATCATTGTCTTTATCTTTCTGATGAACCTTGCTCACTTTTTTTCTTATGGAGAAATCATTTTTGTTTTTGCCTGCCTCTGGCTCCTCAATTGTTGGGCTAGTAATGGCTTCATTATGCGATACTTGGTTTGTCTCAAGGGTTTCAAAAAACTGTCAATTTGGTCTGTGATTAAGATTTTATGATTCGACAATTCCTTGACAAATTCCAAATCAAGTTTCTAGTGAATCATGCTAGCCGTAGCTATAATAAGGTCCAAATCATGCAGTATTTCCTGGAGACGTGTTCTCGGGTCCGAGTCCAACACCATGTTCTTCCCTTTAGTATTTTCAAGTTTAAAATTCTAACAATTTATAATTAATCTAATAGGATAAATATAATAAAAATTTTATTAAGAAAATCTATGCAAAGTAATTTACCACCATAACAAAAAGGTAGCACGACAATTGTTTTATTAAGCTGACCTAATTCTACTAGGTTGTGTTTGGTTTGGGTCGAGCAAAAACCACGAGCCTCATGGTACAGTTAGCACCTAGAAGCACCTTGATATTTTTAAAAATTTTGGCAATTCCTACAAGCAGCTCAGGGACATACATCAATGTGAAAATTCTTTTTTGTAATATTGGATAGTTTTTTGCTACACCTACAATAGCAACATAAGAGCTCAAAATTGGCATCATATTCAGGGGTACAATCACTCAATTGCCATGATAGAATAATTGTGGCATTATGCTGGTGTTTTTATTGACATGTTTAGATAGGTTTAGGGAAGGAACAATACTTGTGATAGATTTGGTTAACGATTAAATTTCGAGCAAAGATCAACCATTGATCTCTGCTCTGTGAGCATTTTTTCTTTTGAGAAGTTAGTTTGCTCAATTTAGTGATTGGGATTCATTGCACCCGTCAGAAAGCTCTCTAGCTATAGTTGTCATGATAAGGATATTTTCGCACAGAGCACTTCTATTAGAAATATTCATCATGCACGAAAAGCAGAAAGAGGTTTGTATTTACCTGATATGCATTTAGATTGTTCTCGAGCTTTTAGTTTCTGTTGTGCTCTCTGCTTTATCAAATTGCACAATGTGTCATCAATCATATAGCTAGGCCCCAAGATTTCGTCAATCTTCTGCACAACATCACGAAAATAGTCTCTGACTTCACAGATGATTCCAAATAGAATAATAGTCGCATTATCTTAGTCCTGCCATACTATAGCCCTACATAAGTCTCAACATCAAAATGTTCCCGAAATACCGGCTTCCTGTAGATCACCCAATTGCCTTCAACTTCATCCAAGCCAATCTCATCATCAGTTTCCACCAACAAAAAATTGGCGCAAGGAGTGTCGTGAACAAGAGTAGCACCTTTTATCACTTATCACCCATGACATAATCCATGAGAAGAAGGGAGCCACCGTCGATTGTTCCACAAGGTTAAGCAATGAATAGTGAGCAGAGAGTAGCGAACAGTCTCATGCCAAGATATTATTTCTAACAAAATTTTAAAATTAACAAATATATATTTAATAACTAATATATCTATATGCTGCCAAAATTTTTGCCTAAAAGCATCATTAAGTGTGAATTTGTTATTATTTATGTAACAATATCAAATCAATAAAAAGATTAATAAATAAACTAATATGATGCATTTTGATGATCCTTAAAATTAATCGAATACACAAATGCAATAAATGTTGAAAGGATGAAAAACATTGTGTGAATAATTAATGAAAATGCAAAGGTCTTGTTTACAACTATTTAGCTATGAATTCATCGATTGACATGCCATATAGTAAATAATATATCAAATTATGATAGTCAAGCATGGAATCATGGATTAATACATACAAAAAGGGAATGGGGTTGAAGATTATGGAAGCTCTCATCCTCGCCTCCAAATTAGTTGTTATCTCCATAAAACTGACAGTGATACCCTGTAATGCTCATGACGTGGTGTACAAAAAATATCCTAGGTGAGTTTTAGGTTTTTATGCTCATGACTTGCTCATAACTTGGTGCATGAAACTGTGTTCATCATAGTTCCTCTCCCAAAAGGAACTATGATGAACATAGGCCAGTTTTAGGTTTTTATTTATAACCTATATATATAGTATGATTATAAATTTTTATGAATTCAATATATTTTTATGAATATAATATGAAATAAAATTATAGGCATAAAATTTCAAAATATTTGATATATTTTATAATTTATAAAAATCCTAAATTAACTTAAAGTGAGAAGAATATGATAAAAAATATATTTATTATTTTAATAAGAATGGAATATAAAAAATTAATATTAAAGATATTACTCAATGGTTTAATTCTTATAAATTTCGATTGGGACAAAGATAAAACATTACTTCAAATCAACTTAAGGTCAGTTTGGTAGTAATTTTCAAAAATGTTAATAAGGCAAATAACTATTTTATGTGCTTTTAGGACAAAAAAGTATCATTAGTAATAATTTTAAAAAAATTTTTGAAACTCTAAAAAAATACTTGAAGTGTTTTTTTAATAAGCACTTGGTATAGATGCCAAATGGGTTGGACTAGCCGAGTCATGCCCAAACTTGGCACTGTTCAGTCGTGCTTGGCCTGGCACGGCACACTACAGTGCTGTGCCTGGGCTCGTGCCGGGCGCACCCTCAGCATGAGTCATGCCCAAAGCTTGGCACTATTCAGCCATGCTTGGTCTGGCATGGCACACTAGAGTATTGTGCCTAGGGCCATGTTGGGCGCACCTTCAGCATGAATCATGTTGTGCCAGGTCGAAAGTTTTTGGCCTACATGTTGTGCAAGGAACGGCATGGTGCTTGGCACGTGGGTACAACATGCTAGTCTATGCATTGAGTGACAAAATGGGGGGACGATGTGCTGACATCAAAAAGGCAAGGCTTGGCAAGCCCAACGGGCGATGGCAGCTTGTCGGCATGGTGCCAAAACCCAAGTTTTTTTAAAATTGGGTGACGCATCCAGAACTGGACAACCCAAACTGGGTCGAACAACCCCAAACTCAAGCAGATTTCGGACTGTAGGCTCGTGTTGGGCCTGCCCTCCAAAAATGCATGTCGTTCCAGGCATGGCTTGGTAGTATAGCATGTCGTGCATGGTACGATACTCTAGCCAGGTTGGGCCTGAAAAAACCGGGCTAGGTCGTTTCAGCCAGGCATGTTTGACACCTCTACCACATGGAGATATTTGTTTATAACAATTGAAGTATTTATTTTATAATTCAAATATTTTTGTAAATGTTTTTTTAAAAGATTCCGATAATCATAAATATATTTTTAAAAGTTTTTTTAACATAAATATTTATGAATTTTATCGTTATTTTAGATTTTTTGTAAATATATATTTTAATTATCATACAAATAATAATTTCACGTTTTTACTAATACAAATATTTATTTATGAACATTTATTAATTCAAAAATTTTAAAAATTGTTTATAATAAATTATATTAATTAATGTATATTGTTATTAATACAGATATTTAAATATCATTATTAATTAAATCAAATATTATTTTGCAAATATTTTAAAAATATTATAACCCTATAAATAGTTAATTTAGGCTTTATTAATATAAATTTTTAATCATATTTAAATGTTTTTGTAATTTTTTATTTATATTATACTATTTTTATAATTATATGAGGAGAAGGCATCTTTCAAAGATCTCTCACCCATAGACCATGACAAACCTTTAAAATACAAAATTACATCAAATATCAAAACAAATAATATATAAAACAAAAAACTAATTTATTATTGATTAATGATGGAAATAATTTCGACTTAAATAGCTAGGGAAAATCCCTAGCTAAATGCATATATTTTACGAAAATTATAATTTAAGGAATAATCACTTGCTATTAATATATAATTGTAAAAAGGAATTTCAAAATAATAATTTAGGTAGAGATTTTTCTCTCGTGATAGTTAGCTAGGAAAAATCCATCTCTAAATTTAGTGCTAAATTTGTCATCATTCTTTGTGCCAAAATCTACGATAATATTAGCTAATGATATTTTTCAATCAAAAATTTCTTTTTTAATCTATCACAAATCCAACACAAATTTGACATTCAATGTAAAATCAAATATTTCTTGCTAATTCGTATCTAATCTCTTGCAAATTAGCTGGGGATTATTACTCTAGCTAAATTTCCACATATAAATAGACAATTTCTTAAAGTGATATAAAAAGATGGATAGAAAAAGAGAGAGATAGATAAATAGACACATAGATAGATAGATAAATAGATATATAGATAGATATAAACACAAATAGATAGACAGAAAGATAGTTAGATAGATAGATAGATAGAAGGATAGATAGAAGGATAAATAGATGGATAGATAGAAAGAAAGAAAGATAGATAGATAAACAGTCAAATAGAAATATATATATATATATATATATATATATATATATATATATATATATATATATATATATATATATATAGATAGTATATAGATAGTTTGATTGATATAATGATAAATATAGAATATGATAATTAGATTGATAAAAAGATTGATAGATAAATTGATAGATTATTAGATAAATTGATATATAGATTTATAGAGTGTTTAATTGAATGATTGATAGATAAATTGAATGATTGATAGAGAGATAGATAGATAGATATACACAAAGATAGATAGATAGATAGACTGATAGATAGTTAGATAGATATATAGATATATAAAAAGATAGACAAATATATTGGCAGATATACTAATAGATAGATAAATAGATAGATTGATTGATTGTTTGATTGATAGATAGATAATTAGAAAGATAGAAACATAGATAGACAGATATATATATATATATATATATATTTATTTATTTATTTATTGATAGACATATAGATAAATAAATAGATAGATAGATAGATATATATATATATATAGAAACAAAACTATAGATAGATATATATACAATTAGATAGATATATAGATAGATTGATAGATAGATAAACATATATATAGACAAATATAAAAATAGATAGATAGAGAAATAGATAGATAAATAGATATACAAAATCAATAGATATATAGACAGATGGATAGACAATTAGATAGACAAATAAATAAATAAATAGATAGATTAATTGAAAAAATCATAGATAGTTAGATAAATAGAAAGATGGATAGATAGATGGATGAATAGACACGTAGATAGATAAATAAATAGTTAGATATATAGACAGATAGAAAGATAGATAGACAGACAAATAAATTCATAGATTAATAGATAGATAGTCAGATAGATAGATAGATAGATTAGCATAAAGATATAGATAGAAATATAGATAGAAATATAGATATATAGATTGACAGAAAGATAGATAGATTAATAAATTGATAGATAGACAAATAAAAAGATAGGTAGATGACAGACAAATAGATAGGTAGATAGATTGATTGATAAATAGACAGACATATAGAAAAATAGAAATACAAATAGATTTACAGATAGATACACAAATAGATAGGTAGAAAGATAAATAGATAGATAAGAGATAGATGGAGAGATAGACATTTATATAGAAAGATTGATCAATTGATAGATAGTTAAAGAGATTTATATATAGTTTGATAGATAGATTGTTAGATAGATATATAAACAAATAGATAAATTGATAGATAGATAGATTGTTAGATAGATAGAGAAACAAATAGATAAATTGATAGATAGATAGATAAATAGATAGACATATAGATATGTAATATGATATATAGATAGATAGACAGATTGATAGACAAAAAATTAGATAGATAAATATAGATATAGATAGACATATCAATAGATAGATAGATAGATAAAAAGATAGATTATTAAACAGATAGATAGAAGAATATATATAGATTGATAGATAGATAGATAGATAGATAGATAGAGAGATAGATAAATAGATACATAGATGAATAGATAGATGGGAAGATAGACAAATAAATAGATAGATGGATAAATAGAAAATCTGATAGACATAAAGATAGATAGATATATAGATAGACTGATAGATAGATGAATAGATATATATATATATATATATTTAAATATATATATATAATGAGGTTGATAGATAGATTTATAGACAATATTTATAGAAAGATAGGTATACTGATTGATAGAGAGATTGATAGATAAATAGGTTGATAGAGCAATAGATAGATAAATAGACAAATATATAGATAGATTAATAGATAGAAAGATAGATGTACAGACAGATAGAAAAATAGATAGTTAATAGATAGACAGATAGATAGAAAGGTAGACAGGCATATTAATAGTTATATAGGTAGATAGATATATAGATAGATAAACATATAAATTTATAGATAAATAGAAAATTAGATATATAAATAGATAGATATATAGACAGATAGATAGACAAATAGATAGACAAATAGATAGATAGTTAGATAGATAGATAGATAGACAAACAAATAGACAGATTTATATACATATAGATAGATAAATAGATATATAGATTGATTAACAAATAGATTGATAGATAAATAGAAAATTATATTGATATACCAAAAGATAGATAGACAGATAGATAGATAAATAGTAAGATATACAAATTGATATATAAATAAATAGAGAGATAAATAGATTGATAGATAGACATATATATATATAGATAGATACATTGATAGATAGACAGACAGATAGAAAAAAAGATAGAGAGATATTTCAAAGATATATATAAAGATAGATAGAGAGATAGATACATATATAGATAGATAGATACATAGATAGACAAATAAATAGACCTATAGATAGATAATAGATACATCGATAGATAGATAGAGAGACACATAAATATATAGATAGTTAGACAATTAGATAGATAAACTGATACATAGACAAATAAATAGATACATAGATATACATATAGATAGACATATAGATACACAAATAGATAGGCAGAAAGATATATAATTTTTTTAAAGAGATAGATAGATTTACAAATAGACATATATAAATAAAAATAGATAGATAGATAGGCAGATAGATAGACAGATTGATAGATTGTTTGATAAATAAATATTAGATAGATAGTTTAAAAAATAGATAGATATGTAGATAGAAAGATAGATAGACAAATAGATAGATATATAGATAGATAGATAGATATATAGACATATAGATAGACAAATATATAGATGAATATATATATATATATATATATATAGATAGATATATAGATATATAGATATATATGAAGATTGATAGAATGATAGATAGTTAGATAGATATACAGATTATTAGATAAATAAATAAACATATAGATATACAAATAGATTGAAAAAAGGATAGACATATAGATAGACAGATAGATAGACATATAGATAGACATATAGATAGACATATAGATAGACATATAGATAGATAGATAAACTTATAGTTCAATAGATAGATAGACAGATAGATAGACATATAGATAGATAGATAGATAAACTTATAGTTCAATAGATAGATAGACAGATAGATAAATTGTTTGACATACATAGATAGATATATAGATAAATTGATAGATTGATTGATAGATATATTGATAGACTGATAGTTAGACAGATAGAATAAAAGATAGATAGATAGATAGATAGACATATAGATAAATAGATATATAGGTAGATAGATAGATAAATTGATAGATAGATAAATAGAAACATATATAGAGATATAGAGAGACTGATAGATAGATAAATACAAAGATTGATAGACAAATTGATTGACAAATAGATAGGTAGATAGATAGACAGTTAGATAGACAAATGGATAGATAGAAAGATAAATAGACAAATAGATAGACATGCATAAAAACAAATAGATTAATTTATAGATAGATTGGTGAAAGACTTAGTGAAAATAGATAAACAGTTATTTGAAAGACAGATAGACAAATAGATAAATAGATAGATTAATAGTTAGATTATTACATATATAGACAAATAGATAAACAGACACATAGATAGACAGATAAATAGAACTATATATAGACAGATAGGATAGATAGATCATCAAATAGATACACAAACAGATAGACCGATATATAGACAAATAGATAGAGAAAAATAAAACAAAAATTGACAGATAGATAGCAAAATCAATAGATCAAAAGATAACAAATAGATAGATAGATAGACATATATAATTACAGATTGATATTAAATTGATTGATATGTTGATAGAAGGATTTATAGATAGAATTATAGATAGAATGAAAAACATATTGATAGACATATTGAAAGATATATTGATAGACAAATTGATAGATAGATAGATAGATAGATATATATATATATATATATAAGGACTTATTGATTGATTGATTGATATATAGATTAAAAGATAAATTAAAATATAGATAGATGGACAAATAGATAGTAAGATTTTAAACAAATAGATATATACTCAGATCGATAGATAGATAGGTATATATATAGATAGAAAGAAAGATTAATTAATATATAGATAGATCGATAGATAGACAAATAGATAGATGGATAGAAAGAAAGATAAATAGATAGATAAATATATAGACATAATGATAAATAGATATAGATATAGATAGACAGATAGACAGTCATATTGATAAACAAATAGATAGACAGAAAGAAAGAAAGATAAATAGATAAATAAAGAGATAGATAAATAGATACACACATAGATAGATATACAAATAGATAGTTTGATAGATAAATTCATAGATACATAGAAAGATAGACAAATAGATAGATAGACACGTTGATAGATAGATGATAGATATATAAATATACAAACATATAGGTAGATATATAGACAAGTAGATGAAAGATTAATAGGTAGACATATAATTAGACATATAGTCAGACATGCAGTTAGATAGATACTTAGACAAAAACATAGACAGATAGACAGATAGACAGATAGATAGATAGATAGAAATATAGATAGATAGATTGACAAACAGAAAAGCTTGGAAATAGATATAAAGTTATATCGATTGATACATAGATAGACAGATAGATAGATAGATAGATAGACATACATATAGACATACAAATAGACATACAAATAGATAGATAGATTGATTGATAGACATAGAGATGGATAAAAGATAGATAGATAGATAGACAGATACATACATACATACATAAATAGATAGACATAAAGATAAACAAATAGATAAATAGATTGGTAGACATATTGATAAATAAATTGATAGACAGTTTGATAAATAGATTGACCGACAGATTGAAATATATATTACTAGATAGAAATATAGACAAATTGATAGAAAGATAGATCGAGAGATAGATATGTAGACACATAGATAGACAGACAGATAGATGGATAGACAGATACATACATACATACATAAATAGACATAAAGATAAATAGATAGATAAATTGATTGGTAGCCACATTAATAAATAGATTGATCGTCAGATTGATAGACAGATTGATTGACAAATTGAAAGATATATTGCAAGCCAGAAAGATAGACAAATTTATAGAAAGATAGATAGAGAGATAGATATATAGATAGATAGACAGATTGATTGATTGATTAATTGATAGATAGATAGATATATAGATAGAGAGAGAGTTAGATCGAGAGACAGATAGATAGATAAATAGAAATATAGACTAACAAATCTATAGACAGATAAATAGATAGACAGACAGACATAAAGATAGATAAATAAATCGATAGATAGATAGATAGATATACAGATATATAGACACATAGATAGATAAATAGATAGATAGATAAATATACAAATAGATATGTAGATAGATAGATCGATAGAGAAATAGATAAACAAATATATAGATATATGGATAGATCGGTAGATAATTTGATAGATATATAGATATATAGATAGATAGATAGATAAAGAGTTATACAAATTGAGAGACAAGTAGATAGATTGATAGTAAGTTAGATAGATAAATAGAATGATAGATAGATATATAGATTGATAGATAAACAAATAGATAGATAAAAATACAAATATATAGATAGATAGATAGATATAAAAATAGTTAGATAGATAGATAGATAGATATATAGATAAATAGTTAAACTAATAGATAAAGATATCGATAGATAGATAGATAATTAAATAGATAGACAGATAAACAAATATATAGCAAAATAGGTATACAAATAGATAATTAGATAGACACATGGATAATTAGATATATATATATATGTAGATAGATAGATAGATATATAAATAGATATATATATATATATATATAGATGGACATATAGAATGACAAATAGACATAAAGATAGATTGACAGATAGATAGACACAAATAGATAGATAGACATACAGATAAACACATAGATAGATAGTAGATAGATAGATAGATAGATTAATAAATTGATTGATTGATAGATGTAAAGATATACAGACAAATAGACAGAATGAGAGATTAACATATAGATAGCATATAGACAAATAGATAAATAGAGAGATAGACACAGATATATACATATAGATATATAGACGGATAGACAGATAGATATATAGACAAATAGAAAGATAGATAGATAGACAGAAAGATAGACAGATAGACAAATAGATAGTCATATAGATAGAAATATAGATAGACATACAGACAAATAGAAAGATAGTTAGATAGATAGTTATATAGATAAACATATTGATATATAGATTGATAGTTAGTTATATATTTTTATAAATAATTAACAGATAGATAAACAAAAAGATAAACAGATTGATAGACATATATATAGATAGAAAAATAGAGAGATAGTCAGACATATAGACATAGAAATAGACAGACATATAGATTGACAAATAGATAGCCAGATATATAAATAAATAGACATAATGATAGAAAGATATATTGATAGAAAGATAGACATATAGATAGATAGATAGATTGATTGATTGATTGACAAATATATAAAAAAATAGACAGGTAGATATAAATAAAGATAGATAGATAGATAGATAGATTGATTGATTAATAGATAGATAGGTTGGTAGACAGATAGATAGAAAGATAGATAGAGAGATAGACAAGTAGATTAGTAGTCTAATAGATAGATAGACACACAAATAGATAGACATATAGATAGATTGAAAGGCAGACATACAGATAGATAGATAGACACACAGATATACAAATAGAAAGATAGATAATTTGATAGATACTTATATAAATAGGTCAAAAAAAGATAGATTGATATACAAATAGACAGATAGATATAAAGACAAAGATAAAGATAGATAAATAGATGGATTGATATATGGATAGAAAGACTGATAGATAGATGTATAGATAGATTGTTTAAAAGTTTGATAGATAGGCCGATATATAAATGAATAAATTGATAGATAAATAGATGGATATAGTTAGATAGAAAAATTGGTAGATAGATAGACAGATATATAAATAGACTATTAAATAGAAAATTAAATAAATAGATAGCAAGATAGATACGTAGATAGATAAATAAACATATAGATTATAGACAAATAGATAAATATATAGATATATTAATAGATAACAGACAGATTGATTAATAGATATATAGATATAGATATATATATATATATTGTCAAAAGATATGAAGATAATTACAAAAAGATAGACAGATAGATACATATATATGTATACAAATAGATAAATAGATATATAGTTATGTTGATAGATAGATAGATAAATAGATAGATAGAACAAAAGATATATAAATATATAGAAAAAGTATATATAGATAGATAGATAGATACAAAAATTGATAGAGAGATGATAGACATATACATAACAAATAGTTAGATAAATTGATTTATGACAGATAAATAGACAGATAAATGATTGATTGATTGATTGATTGAAAGATTCTAAATAGACAGATAGATAAATAGATAGATAGATAGATAGTTAGATAGATAAAAAGATAGAAAGATAGATAGAAAGATACATAGACAGTTAGATAAGTAGATAGATAGATAGATAGACAAATAATTAGATATTTTGATAGACATATAGATAGATAAATAGATAGAGAGATAGATAGAATGATAGATAGATAGATAGACAAAAAGATAGATGGATAAACAAAAAGATAGACAGATAGAACTTCCGGATAGATAGTCAGAGAAATAGAAATAGAGATAGATGGATAGATAGACATATATATAGATAGATAGATAGATGGTTATATAGATGGATAGATAGACTTATAGTTAGAGGATAGATAGTTGGAGAGATATATAGATAAATAGATAGATTGATGTCTAGACAAATAGATAGAAAGATGCACAAAAAATTAGACAACAGATAGATAGATAGCTAGATAAATAGATAGATAGATATATATATATATAGACAAATAGAAAGATAGATTGATAGATAGATAGAATGATAATTAGATAATCAACAAGATAAATAGATGGAAAAATATATTGATAGATAGATAGAAAGATAAATAGATAGATAGACAAGTTGATAGAAAGATAGGAAAATAGATATATTGACAAATAGATAGATAGAGAGATAGATAGATAGATAGATAGTCAAATAAATAAATAAATTTATAGACGTATATATAGAAATATAGTTAGACATATTGATAGATAGATAGATGGATAGTCACATAGTTAAACAGATAGATTGACATATTGATAGACAGTCTAATAAATATATAAACAAATAGATAATAGAAAGATAGACATAAAGATATACAAATAATTAAAAAAATAGATAGATAGATATATTGATAGATTGATAGATAGATAAATAGATAGATAGATTGATTGATTGATTGATAGATCCATAGATAGAAATATATGCAAATTGATAGACAATTATACAGATTGATAGATAGACAGATAGATAGGATGATGGATAGATATACAGACAGATAGATTGACAGATAAAAAGACAGCATAGACATATATATATACATGTAAATCAATAGACACATAGATAGACTGATAGATAAATAGATAGACTGATAGATAAACTGTCAGATATACATATAAATATACAAACAAATAGGTAGACAGATAGATAGATAGACAGATACATAGACAGACAGACAGAAAGATAGATTGATAAATTGATTAGTAAATAGATAGATAAATAGATAAATAGATAGATAGTATTAAAAATAAATAGAAAGATAGATATATAATTAGATAAGTATACATATATATAGATAGCTAGATAGACATAAAGACAGACATATAAAAAGATATTACTATATATGTAATTTGTTTTTTGATAATCTATTTGTATAACCAAATGTTTTTATTTTAATATTTTCATGTAAGTGCGGGAAATGAAATATTAAGAGGCCGGGGATTTAGCAGGAGCACAATAATGGAGGTCCCACTCAGGTTAAATGAACCGAAATAATTTTTTAATTATAAATGTTTGTAATTCTAATTTTTGGTGGTTGTTTTTTGAACCCGGCGAACTGTTCATCATCGATCTCTCTTCTCTCTGTGTGATTTATCATCACTATTCTGTGCTGTATACTCTAAGACTATATTTATGTTGGTTTAATCTGTAATGCATAAGCATTTTCTAGTGGATGTAGCTAGTCGTACTGAGCGACTAGTGAACCATGTTATTTTCGGTGTTTATTTCACATTTTTGAATCTGTCGTGGTTGGTTGCTGGATTGGATATATATATATTGCTTATTTCTGTTGTTTGTATATCTTAATATCAGTAATGTGGAAATGCATTTGCCCAACAGATATATATATATATATATATATAGACAGATAGACAAACAAAATGGCAATATTATGAATAGATAGATAGAGAGATAGATAGATATATAGATATTTAGATAGATAAATAGACAAATAGAAAGAATGATACACAGATAGATAGATGGATATACAATTAGCTTGATATATATACAGACAGATAAATAGACAGATTGATAGATAGACTGATAGATAGATAGATAGACAAATAATTAGATAGACAGATAGACAGATAGATAGACAAATAGATAGATAGATAGACACATAGATAGAAAGAAACATAGACAATATATATATATATATATATATATATATATATAAAGATATAGATAGACAGATTGATACACATATAGATATATAAATAGAGGGACATATAGATATATAGATAGTCTAACATATAGACAGACATATATACAAACTAATAGATAGACATATAGACAAACATAAATATTGTTTGATTGATTGATTGATAGATAGGTATATAGGCAAATAGATAGACTGATAGGTAGATAGATTGATAAATAAATAGATAGAAAGATAGATAAACAGATGGATAGATAGATTGATAGGCAAATATATATACAGATAGATAAATAAATACATAGATATAGATAGACAAATAGAAAATAGATATATAAACAAATATATAGATAGATAGACAAATAAGTAGATAGATAGACAGACTAATAGACTGGTAGAATACTAACAGATAAAAAAATAGAAAGATAGATATAAAGATATATAGACAGAAAAATATAATGACATATAGAAACAAAGATAGAAAGATACAAAGATAGACAGATAGATGGATGGATGGAAAGATAGTTAGAGAAATGGATAGAAAGATGGATAGATAGATGGATAGATAGTTGGATAGATAGCACTACAAGAAAAATCCCAAATAGCTAAAGAATATTCCCTAGCTAAATGAAAGTTTTCCTTCGCTAAATGGGATATAATGATGGGTTAATGATGGAACCTTTTCCAATCTAATGCGCCCGTCACTAAAAATTAACCAAGGAAAGACTCTCTAGCTAAAATACTGATTTCCCTAGCTAAATTAGCAAAGGAAAAATCCCTATCTTTTTCATTCCAAAACTATTTTTACAATTTTATTTTTTTTTCAAAAAATTTAATTAAATAATTTAATATTTTTATATTAATTTGAAAAAAAATAGAAACTATAAATGATAATTTATAATTAACAAAAAAAAATCAATTAATAAATTATTTTGATTCAATATTTTACATCTTATTCATTAATATAACAAAAATATAACAAAATTTTATTACATCTTATTCATCAATGTTTCTACATGATAGTGCATAAAGTATATCTATCCGTGCATTGACGGTGCTTTCTCTCCCTTAGCTCCTCCAATCACCATCTTTATGCTACGACAAAGCTGTTGGAGTCGTCGGTCGGGGTGCATAATGTCTAGTAAAAAAAATTTTCACTTATACAAGCTTCGTATGGGGAACAATACGATACCATATCTCTATGAAAATTAAACCAGCCAATAAAATCAAAATATATAAATAAAAAATGTTATGTTTTAATAAATATATAATATTATAGTATATATGTACATATATACTGTAGTGTATATGTACGTATGTACTAGCATTTCGCTAGTTACATATATTACTGCAATATATGTACAAATAAACTATTGTAATATATGTACATATATACTGAGTATATATATACTCAGTATATATGTACAAATAATACTATAGTAGTATATGTACATATACTGAGTATATACATATGTATATATAGAGTATATACGTACATATATATCGAGTATATACGTATGTATATACTGAGTATATATGTACATATATATCGAGTATATACGTGCATATATACCACATTTGTTACTACTGTTGCTACCGCTGATAATAAAATTGGGGCGGGCGATGATGCTCTAATGATGGACTTCCCTGCCAACCACTCATATTGAGATTGAGCGAGTTTTTGATAAGATGGTGAGTTACTTTTCCCAAAATCGGACCTGATATTCCTCCTATCACTCGCAACCTATAAAATTGGGGTAATGTTAGATTTTTCCTTTC
Source organism: Sapria himalayana (assembly GCA_029783825.1). Taxonomy (NCBI): domain Eukaryota; kingdom Viridiplantae; phylum Streptophyta; class Magnoliopsida; order Malpighiales; family Rafflesiaceae; genus Sapria; species Sapria himalayana. The sequence continues at coordinate 326,772 of JAREIK010000629.1, forward strand.
GATTGAATATAGTTATATGAAATCTAATGAAGTTACATGATACTACACGAGCATCATCATCATCATCATCCTAATACCTGGTATAATTAGAACCAATCATTAAAGAATCTACAGCAAGAAAACTTATTTCCTCATACATATACTTTGTACCATGTGATAATTGCATATTTACACAATTACTAAAAAATTTAAGAACAACCTCTATCTACTTGGCTAGCCTAGACCAAAAATATCTTCATGCCATAGCCTTAGGGAAGGTATAATATCCATGGCTCTTATGACCTGCATGAGTAAACAATGCACGATGATGCCCAAACTAGCCTTGGCATTTATATATTCAAACACGTGCATGTGTGTGCGTGTGTGTATAAATGGGTGTGTATGTATGACAATATATACATGTCTACAAATAAATATATGCACCTACTTACGTATATACTCGATATATACGTACGTATATACCAAGTATATACGTACGTATAAATATAATCATATAGCCTCAGATCACTACAAGAAAATATCAATTTAGCTAGGGAATTTTAGATAGGGATCAATCCCTATCTAAAATACAAGGGATTAGCAAGGGAATAGTATGGGATTTATGATTTTTCTTTGAAAAAAAATAGCAATGGATTAGCGAGGAAAAATTTTTCGTAAATTCTGCTCAAAAAAAGCTGAGATTTTAGCGATGGATTTAGAGACGGAAAATTTTCATAACTTCCGCTCAAGAAAAGTAGAGATTTTAGCGATGGATTTTCTCTTGCTAATAAAATCTTTGATTTAACGATGGATTTGGCGAAAATTTTCCTTTGCTAATAATATATTTGATTTAGCGATGGGTTTTCCCTTGCTAATAAAATCCTTGATTAAACGACGTCTTTAGCGACGGATTTTCCCTTGATAATAAAATTTTTTATTTAACGATGAATTTAGCTAGGGATTTTTCCTTGCTAATAAAATCTTTGATTTAGCAATAGATTTTTCATTGCTAATAAAATCTTTGATTTAGTGACGGATTTAGCGACCGATTTTCCATTGCTAATAAAATCCTTGATTTATCTATAGATTTAGCGATGGATTTTCCAAAACTAATAAAATCAGTAATTTAGCTATGGATTTAGCGACGGATTTTCCCTAGTTAATAAAATCCTTATTTTAGCTATGGATTTAGCGAGCGAATATCCATAGCTAATAAAATCCATAAATTAGTGACAGATTTAGCGATGGAATTTCCCTAGGAAATAAAATCCTTTATTTTGTGATGCATTTAGCGACAGAATTTCTCTAACTAATTATTAGTGACGAATTTTTCCTAGCTAATTAGATCCTGATATAATATAACACTAATATTTTCGTAATTTCTGTCCAAAGAAAAATGGAGATTTTAGCGACAGAATTTCCCTAGATAATTATTCGCGATGGATTTTCCCTAGCTAATTTATATATGTCACTAAATAATTATCTGAATTTATTTTTTTATTAGTTTATATACAATTAGAATCAATGATTCTATAAATATTTTTTTTTCAAAATATATGCATTTAGCTAGAGATTTTTTCTTGCTATTTGGGTTAGTTATGAAATGTGTTGCTAATCTTCAATGATATTTTTTAAGCATTATTTATTTTAATATTTTATATAATTTTCTATATTAAAGGTATGTCATGGTCTATATATGAGCGATCCTTGAATTACAAAATCTTCTCATATAATAATTTAAATTTGATATTATAAAAAAATAAAAAATATATAAATACTAATAAAAATTTATATTAAATATGATTAAAATAATAATTTTTGATTATTATTTAATTAAAATATTATTCTTAATTTTATCTGAAATATTTATTTATGATATTTAAATATTTGTATTACAAAACATTATATAATTTATTATATAATTATAATATTTATAAAATATTTTAATTAATAAATAAAAATTACAACTAATAAAAAAATAAAATAAACAATTGTTTGATTAAAAAAAATTATAAAATTATATGAATAAACGAATAAATAAGTAAATATTTATAAAAATAAAAGTATAAAATAATATTTTTATTATTTTATGAATTTTTAAAAAATATAATGATTAAAAGTTTTAAAAATTTTTTAATAATAAAAAATTATTTTTAATTTTTCAAAAAATTTAAAAGAAAAAAAGTTGATATTTTAAGATTAATATATTGTTGTTTTAATTACATCAAAAAAAATTTGATGATTTAAAAAATTAATATTTCAGTGTGTTTATTAAATGAACATTTCAAACATTAAAATTTATAATGATTAAAAGATTCAAATTATATGCTTTTATAATTATTTCATATTATATTAATAAAAAATAAATTGAATTTTTATAAAATTATAAATATATAATATGTGTGTGTGTGTGTGTGAATACTTTATTATTATATCATATTATTTTATTTATTTATTAAATAATATCATTTATGGTTAATTAGAGATCTATTTCTATTATTTTATGTAAATTATTTATTTTTTATAATTTTATGTCTTATTTTTTTATATTTTATTTTATAACAGTTGAGTATATATATAAGGTTTCATAAAAATGTTTTTTTTCAAAAAACAAAGCCCACACTCCTAACGGTGCGTTTAATGGTAGCAATAACAATGTTTTTGGGTTCTCACCGGAGATCTACAATGTCATAGCTTACGGTGGTGTTCATATAGACAAGAGAACAATGCTTGTAGATTGGGCTCCCATCTGCAGGCTCTTCGTGTGGGTGAAACCCCCTCAGCTAGCAATTTCTCATCATGGACACTCTAGTAGGCTCATATATGTAACAGATATTGTGTGGACTAGATTCATCAGTGAGGGCCATAACAACTACTATTGCTTCAGGCAACATAAACTGATACGAGTAAAGAGTGTGCAGAACAACTGATGACATGCAGCAACTCTGCGATGGATGCGTAACAGTCTCTTCTTCACTCAAAATTCAGGTTTATCTTCTTCCACTTGACTTCGAAATTCAAATTTCAATATTTCTAGCTCATCTAATATAGTAACAGTCTCTTTTTATTAGTTGGCGTTTCTCTGTGGAATAAAACTTGATAATCATGATGTAATGGAATAGTTTCAGATTCCAAACTTTAAAATCTAAGAAGTATAACTTACAAATCAACTACATTTTCTTTTACCTGTATATATTTGCTTGTCTCAAAAGACTGTCAACTATTCTATAGTAATTTTGAAGAGGAATCCAATTATCTACATCCAGTTGACGAGTTATCTTATTTGCATTTATTTTCATCTTTCGCGCTAGCAAACTCACAAAATTCTAAGCATGAATTAGTTCATCCGTAGATGCTGCATATTCTCCGTAAGTATTTCTGTGGCAATTTCAAACACTTGCTGATAGAAATTCAAGCCAGAACCGATAGATGTCAAGGTGACGAATGAAAACAAGAAAGTCCCGCACATATCTTTCTCAAACAAAAACTTCCTACTCGAGAGGTAAACTTAATGTTTGCCTGAAGGAAAGCCGAAGGAGAAGGAAAGCCGAAGGAGAAGGAGAGCCGAAGGAGAAGGAGAGCCAAAGGAGAAGGAGAGCTGGAGGAGAAGGAGAGTCTAAGGTTTCATAGAAAAAAAATGCTAAAAAATTCTCTATCTCTCAAACGACGAAGGAAAGTAGAAACGTGAGGGAGCAACCTAGATACCTATCTAGAATAAATAACAAGAGTTTTCAATGGATGGGGTGTTAGTTCCCAAGTTCCACTAGAATGAGAGGAATTTACCTATATTACCAGCCCATGTGATAAAGTATCTCAGAGGAAGACATGAGTATATTTATATTATCAAAAGAAGAAAAAAATATAGTTTAAGATAAAAAATTCCAAGAATAAAATAAAACTTTTTAAAAAAGGATGTTATATACAAATTAATTTTGTGTCCATAGAGCAATCAATTGATCGTAATCAATGAAATCACCATTATGATCATTTAGCTTTAAAATAGATTGATCAATAAACTAAGCAACATGTCTCATAATATATATTATAAGGTGAAGTATATATAATCTCTCATAAAGAAGAATAGTCAATACATGTTGATCATAAAGAGAACCCTTCAAACCCGTACCTACCAAAAAATATATTAGCAAAAGAAACTTCTTTATCAAAAGTTCTTTCATACTATCTAGATCAAGGCTCACGCCCTATAATGTTGCTAGAAAGTAAGTGGAATAAGAAGTTGAAATTTTATGATAGTGTGACCTAATAGTTTCAAAAGATGTTAAAAGAGAATAAACATGTTTTGTTGTAGCTACAATTGGAGTGCTAATTAGACTATGAATAAGTAAGCCTCTCAATATTTATAAAAATTCAATTAGTAGTGTTAAATTCTAAAAGAAATAATTTATTTTCAAAAAAAATTATGCTAAATATTACTCTAAATCATCATTATATATGTTAAATCTATTTATTGAAAGATGAAATACTAATATATCTGACATATAAATTAGATTTTATTTTTGAAATACTTTTAAGAATTCAAAATATAATGTCACAAATTGTCATGAAGCCATTATTGATTTGTAACAAAAAAGATTATATATTTATATGATAAAATATTTTTTAATATCACGTATATAAAATTCCACTTTATTTCAATGTAAAGTTCAAATTTTCTACATTTTATATTGTTTACCTTACAATATCTTTTAAATTCAGCAAGATGTGTTTGAATGATGAATTTAAGAATACACATTCATTATATTATCAAGAGACTCAAATTAATTTCATATCTAACTTTACCATCAAATGAATGAAATGATGCACATAATGTTGATTTAAAAAAATATTACAACATATCAATCCAAAATATCTATTAGATATAAAATAATAAGTTTCATGTTTGATGTCACATATCTTGTGACTTATATATTGCAATCACTAATGGCATCTCATGTTAGAGACACTAATGATGCCCTTCAAAATTGTTCCTCTGTTACTTTCAAATTAGGTAGTGGAATGCCATAATATCATTTTTTGAGTGAATCTTTTTGCATTTGCATAATGATAAACCATACTTTAAAATTATTCTTGTACCTTACATTTCCCATAAGATGAAACCAATTTAGATAATTTTTTAATTAGAATGATACATTATTATATAGTTTTATTTAATTGCTTGTAAATATATTTGTAAAAACATTTTTATATTGAAAATAATAGGACACCCTAACATGATCCTCATAAAGCATGATTCTATTAAATTCTTCGATTAATTAGTTGTTTATATTAATTAGCATAGAATTTTCTAGCTATCAATATATCATGATAAAATATAGTTGGTAACTTATGTTTTTTTTATATTTAGTTGTTTACTTATAAAAACATAAGTAAACAACTAATAAAATAATATTAGTTGTTTACTTATGTTTTTATATAGCTTGTAAATATATATTTAGTTGTTTTTTTTTATCTATGAA
>JAREIK010000629.1:337227-452227 GCA_029783825.1 Sapria himalayana
AATTAATTTAAAAAGTTCTAGGGCGAGAAGCCACGCTTTGTTGTTGATGGCAATATCAAATAATGTTTTAATAACTTATGTTGGAAGGCTTCATCTTTGTTATCCTAACTAAGGTTTCATTCTTTAAAACAAAAGGCCAGCCAAGCCATAGGATATATATATGTACAAACCATAATAGATGAAGTATTCTAAGTTCCCTTCAAAGCTCATTTGAAGAAGATTTTGTCACATGTGAATAGTCCAACCGGGTAAGCAAATTTTTATCCTTCCCCTCCCTCCACCTATGTTTTCAAAGAGAAAAGAGAATTGGTCAGGCCTAGAGCTTAAGGCTTCTAGTTCCACTTCAATTCAATTTTTTTTATTTGTCACCTTGCATCTTTCATTTGACATTCAACTATGAAAATAAATATGTGGGGCAACTCTCTGTGTTATTGCAACTAGTTAAACAAACTTTCAAGGAAATGAGCTTATTCGTCTCTATCACATTAGGCTCAACCATTGGATCAATGTTCCATCTATCACCCTTGTTCTCGATTGCTCCCCGCCCTTGCAAATAAATAGTTAGGCATTCTTAAGGGTTTCCTACATTCAAAATAAATCAATTGAGCTTTCAACATCACACCACTTAACATAAACAAACAAATATTCTATTTAAGATCATAGAGCTTTTAATATCTATGAGCACCCTAGCAAGAATTGCATGCAATTATTGCCACCCTTCTCATTTTGACTAGTTTGATTTACGAGCAACCTTTACTTCTCTTAATTAGCTTGTTTAGGAATGTACTTGGTTGTATAATATAGGGTAGCCCCATTTCTAGTATTGGAGGAAGCACATGGCATGGAAATCAAGGCATCCTTAAGAATTCTATCTCATTGGGGTCCGACTAGTCTAGCACAGTGTTAAAAATGAGGAGAGATAACTTTTTTTAAATGATAAAAGGCAAAGTGGCATATCATAATTTTCTTATTCAAGGGAAGATATGGATATAGATATCATAAAATATTTAAGGCTAATGTCTTATCTTAATAATAAAGAAAAAGGATAGCTTTTTGCTAGGTTGGTTATTGAAACCTTTTCTTAGTAATTCTATCTCAATGCACTTGGGCACGTTTATTACTTGTGCATTAGTTACATTGAAACTCAACCATAATCCTGATCAAATTATAGTGGCTTATGTGTTTCTCTTTTATCTATGCATTTTTTTTCATTAGAGAAATCATGTTTACAGATGGCTAACTAAGCTATTTCTTTTATATTGTTATTTCTTAGCTTCACTCTAGTCTCCCTTAGCCAACTTTCATTATCTTCTGAAACTCAATTCTAACTTGCTCACGTTGATGCTTTGTTTTTTTTTAGTTTTATTCATTAGACCCTACATTCTCCTCTCAAATACTATGCAAGTTGTGTGTGTGTGTGTGTGTGTGTGTGTGTGTGTGTGTATGTTGTAGATATGTTGCTTTTCTTGTCCATATTTTTTTTCCATGCATTATAATCATAGTTGTTAGCTCATAAAATATATCGTATATTATTTTCCTATTTTTCTGTATCATGTATTATATTGTATCATGTAACATAAGTTTTTTCACGTTGTAAAAAATATTTAAAAAAATACATTTGAATAAATGTATATTAAAAATATGAATTATAGTATATAAAAATGAAAATGTAACCTTTTGTATAAAAATAGTTTGCTTATTTTTTTATGATTATTTTTTAATTCTTTTATATATTTGAATAATTAATATAATAAATTCTTTAACAGAAAAAAATAAATTGTTTTTTAATTATAGAAAAAAGTTGAGAATGTATGTATTGTTCTATCATAGTATCACATGTCATATCATGTTTGGTATTTGTATTGTAATATATGTTTTAAAATAAGATATAAATTGTGAAACCTATTAATTTTCATTAAAAAAATATATGTTGTATTATTGTATCATTTCTTGTATCACAAGTTTCTAACAACTATGATCATAATTATTTGGCATTTTTTTTTCTATCTATGATGTTAATTTGGTGATGACATGATGCATTTTTTCATTGATTTAGAATATCAATAATTATCAATCATGGGTGTGATTTTTTTAGTTAATATATATTATTTTAATAGGATGAGTATCATCATCATCAATATGCTTGTTTCTTTTGTGTTATTAACACTATCAACCATATATAACATAGTACGTATAATAATTTATTATTTTGTAGTAGTAGTTCATACTAATAATTAGGGTTGCTAATGATATGAGTTGAGTTCGAGTTCAACTAAGCTCAAGTCGATTTCGAGTTCAAATATAGCTCGAGTAGGGTTCGAGATCAATTAAGCTCGAGTAGAGTTCGAGTTCAAATGAGCTCGAGTCGAGTTGTTAAAATTTTTAGTTTGAGTTATTAATATTTTGAGTTCGAGTTCAATTGTGCTCATGTGTTCATCTTTTGGAAGAAAAAATTAGGTTTTTACTAGTACTAGTAAAAAAAAATTGAATTTTATTGTTATTTTATGAATTAGAAGATGTATGATAATTTAATAATTGCATTCCATATATTTATCAGAGAATTTCATAAAACAAAATTTCATGCCTTGCCAAGATTCATGTGGCACGTTACCATCTGAGTCATTTTGGTGCCTAGAAAATTTTTTTCAAGGAATTGAGATAGATATCAATTTTAAATTGAGAATAAAGAGGCAGAATGCTTAGTCATAGTCATTGTTATATGAGAGTTGAAATTCATATATTTCATGAAATAAAAAAAGTTCATATGTTTGACTGTGATAATCAAATAACTAAGCATTCATATTTGATATATAACGAGAACTTAAGCATATTTAAATTGATTGTCATTTCATTATAAGTAAGATCTAATATAATATGTATGTAAGGTTGCTATTGCTTACACTTATTTTTATGATGGCTAATCTTATAGTCTCATATCAATTTTAATCTTAGCTAGATTTGTCATTTCGATCAATACTGACATTGATAAGTATGTTATCTTTTTTTTCAGCCAACAGGTTTGCTCGTGCTATAGAACTATACACACAAGTTATCAATTTACATGATCAGAATGCTATGTATTGGGCCAATCATGCAATTGCCCATGCCAAACTAGAAGAAAATGGGTGTGCGGTAGAGGATGCTTCCAAGGCTATCAATTGTGATCCTTACTATTCCAAGGCACATAATGCATCATGAGTCTAATGTTTATACTTTTATTCTTCTTTCTCCTAACATTTGTTTGAAATTACAGGGTTATTACAGACGAGGTGCTGCATATCTTGCCTTGGGGAATCACAAAGAAGCATTGAAGGACTTTCGGTAGGTTCCACTCATATCAATAAGCTTGGTTCACAAACTTCATTCATCTTGAATCAATACCATGTTTGAAGCTATTTCAATCAACATATTTGATGATCATGAACACCATGGGTCTCTTTCATCATAACTTCTATGATGAACAAGAATCAGGTTAAAAAAATTTGTCCGGCGAATTGAGATGCTGCCCAAAATTTTGAAGAGTGTAAGAAGGTAGTAATGAATCTCAAGTTTGAAAGAGCCATAGTCGTGCCCGGATCTGTATGGAAGTTTGTAGTAGATTCAATTTATTTTGTATACAATACAAGTAAATATCATTTTCCTTATATTGCAAGTTGTGACTTGTAATATAAGCCTTGAGTTCGAGACATCAAACTCTCTTAGATCCCATGTCAAGTAAGAACCTCATGTGCTAGGTATGCTCTTTATCATCATACTTATATTGTAGGTCCTTATATATTTTCATAAAGATTAGTTATTTTTGTATTCTTTTTGCACAATTATATTTTATTTTGAAATTTTTATTAGATTTAGTGAGGTGAAGTTTGTGTTGTTGCATATTTAATAATTTTGGCTTTTCATGCTTTTGTATACAACCTATGATGATAATTATTGTTCTAGGCCAAGAATAAAATATCATGTATTTACTTTTATTTTGAATTATTATAGTTTTTGTTAAACTTGAATTTTTTATGTATGTTTTAATGATGTTATTTTTGAGATTTATTGCCTAGTGAGATGAGACCTAATACATAAGGATAAATTGATGATCAAAAAATAATCAATATGAAAAATGTTGAATTTTAATAATTTTATCTCCTAATTTTCTAGTTGTCTTGTTTATACGAGTCCACTCAAAAAAATAAATTTTATTCTTATCTTTATTTTTATTCTTTATTTTTAAATTTCCAGTGTTGTTCTTAAAGAGACTACAATGCAAGATTTTTCTAAAATGTGATATATAAAGTAAGGTGCATTTTATCTTGCAAAATATTTTATATAAAAATATGAGTAATGTTGGATTTTATTTTGGCAGCAGTGGCAGTGAAGGCACCGGCAGCAATGGCAGCAGCGGCAACATCGGCAATAGCGGCAACATCGGCAGTAGTGGTAGCATCGTTAGCGATGGCAGTGATGGCATCGGCGGAAACAGGCAGCGGCGGCAACACCGGTAGCACTGGCATCACCGGCATCACCGGTTACACCGAAAAGATGGCAGAGGCGGCAGTGGCGGTAGCTATGGAAGCTGTGGGAGAACCAGTAGTGGCGACAACACTGGTAGCATTGTCAGTAGCGGCAACAGTAGTGGCAGTGGCTGTGGCAGTGGAAGCAACGATAGAAGCAACAACAACGACAACAAATGTAGTATATACGTACGTATATAGTTAATATATACGTTCATATAATACTGTAGTATTTTATGTACATATATACTGAGTATATATGTACCTAGTATATATGTATGCATAATATTGTAGTTTATATGTACATATACTATATTAATATATTTACGCGTGAAATACTTGTATATATGTACATATTTAGTACAGTAATATATTTTTATCAAAACATAATTTTTTTTATTTATTTTGATTTGATTGAGTGATTTAAATTTCTTACATATATAGTACTGTATTATTTCTCATACGAAGCTCGTATAAGCGAATGGATTTTTCAACAGACATGACATACTGGGACTTGGATAGCTTTTTCGCAGCAAAAAGTTGGTGATCTAAGGAGCAGAGGGAGAGAAAGCAATGTCAATGCATGTATAGATTATACTTTATGCACTATCAGTAGTTACATTGATTAATAAGAAGTAATATAATTTTGTTATTTTTTTTGTTTTAGTTATTTAAAATATTGTATTAGAATAAGTTATTAACTGAATTTTTTTTGTTTAATTTAAAATTTTCATTTATTGTTTCTACATTATTCAATTTAATATAACATTATTAAATTATTTAATTAAGTTTTTGTTGAAGCTGCATTACAATCAACTTTAATTTGTGTTTGTTCATTTATATAATAATTGTTAATATATTTCTGTGAATATGTTTGTGTGTCTCTAAATTTTTTGGGTTGAGTTTTAGCCTATTATAGGAATGTAAAAACTTATTATCAATAGCAGTAGTAGTGACATCAGCGATAGTGATGGTAGCGGCAGTAGCATAAGTGGCAGCGGCGGTAGTGGTGGCCGCGGTAGTAAGAGGGCTGCAGCGGTGGTAGCAGTGGGGGCAGCAGCCGCGGCAGCAGCGGGGGCTATAGTGGCGACATTAGTGGGGGCTGCAGCGGCAGCATCGACGGTAGCAAAGGCAGCGATAGCAGCAATGGTACTGGCAGCGACATCAGCAATGGTATTGGCATGGAGAGTGGCAAAAACAGTAATAGCGGCAATGGCAGCAGTGGCAGCGATAGTAGCAACAACAACACCAAATGACGTATATACATACGAATATAGTCGGTAAATACGTACATATAATACTACAATATTTTATGTACATATATACTATGTATATTTGTACTCAGTTTATATGTACACATATTACTGCTATTTTTATTTACATTTACTGTAGTAATATATGTACGAGTGAAATACTAGTATATATTTATATATATACTTCAAGATTATATATGTATCAAAACATAAATTTTTTTAATTTGATTGGGTGGTTAAAATTTTTGACAGATATGATACCGCATTATTCTTCATACAAAGCTTTTATAAGTGATGAGATTTTTCACTAGACATTACGTGTCGTGACTCGGACAGCTTTCTCGCAGAAGAAAAATGATGATCAGAGGAGCAGAGGGAGAGAAAACAACGTTAATGAATGAATATATTATACTTTATGCACTGTCAATAGATACATTGATCGATAAGATGAAATAAAATTTTGTTATTTTTTTGTTTCAATTATGTAAAATATTGAATTAGAATAAGATACTGCTGATTTTATTTTTTGTTTATTATAAATTTTTTATAGTTTTAATTTTTATTCAATTTGTTATAAAAATATTAAATTATTTAATTAAAAAATTTTAAAATAATTTAAATTCTGAAATTAATTTTGAAATTAAAAAAACTCGGGAAAAATTCCTCGCTAAATTGGCGATGGAAAAATCCCTCGCTAATTTAGCGAGGGAATTTTCCCTAGCCAATTTAGCCAGGGAAATATTAAAATTAGCAATGGATTTTTCGTCACTAAATTTTTTTAGCTATGGACTATATCCGTCGCTAAAATTTATAGACCAACACTTTAGTTAGGGAATCATCCGTTGTTATTTTCGTTTAGCGATGGAAAATATCATTTATCTTACTAATTTAGTTAGAGAATTTTTCTATTTTAACAAGGGATTTTTTCGTCGCTAACTATTTAGTTAAGGACTCTTTCCATCACTAAATTTTAGCAATAAGCACTTTAGATAGAAAACAGATTCATCAATAATCAATCACTATATCCCGTTTAGCGACAGAAAATACCCATTTAGCTAGAGAACTGTCCCTAGCTATATGAGATGTTTCTTGTAGTGGATGACACACAATCATCTACTTTCATCCAAATAGACATACCATCAAAGATAACAAAAGGAAGTAATCTAGGGCTTAAAAACAAACATATCTGTCCCTCAGGTATGGTCAACATCTTTTAATTCTTTGTCCTCTGGTACTTCAAGCAGATAGAAAACATTGTCACACCTGCATATGGAGCATAACATAGTACATTTATAAAGTTATAAAGAACACAACACTATGCTACTGATTAATAGATAGACTAGCGCATGGAACACCAACTGGCATTTGCTAGAAATTAATATAACTAGATAATCATGAGCTTATTTTTAAATTACTGAATCAAGATTTCTCCAAGATTTCCAGTGAACTGCGCATCAAAATATTTTTTGTGCTGCCTCGCTTCAAGCATAAATCCATGGTTAATTATAAGAAAGTTAGAAAGTGACAAATAAAAGGGAAATGGAAGTTGAAATGACAACAGCACTATAAGAAAAATCTCATATAGCTAGGGATAATTCCCTAAATAAATTGGCATTTTCCATCGCTAAATTGGATAAAGTGATGGATTAACGATCGAACAGTTCCCAATCTAAAGTTTCGTCACTAAAAATTAGCGAGGGAAAGAGTCCCTAGCTAAAATTTTAGGGACGAAAATAACCCTAGCTAAAATATTAATTTCACTAGGAAAATTTAGCAAGTAAAAATTTCCTAGCTAAATTTGCAAAAGAAAATTTCCTAGCTAAATTATGTTTTCCGTCGCTAAACTTAAATAATGACGGATTAACAATGAAAGCTTTCCCAATCTAAAGTACTCGTCGCTAAAAATTAGCGAGGGAAATAGTCCCTAGCTAAAGTTTTAGCATCAGAAATATCCCTAGCTAAAATAATAATTTCTCTAGCTAAATTAGCAAGGGAAAATTCCTTAGCTAAATTAGCAAGTGAAAATTTCCTAGCTATTTTCATTCCGAAGCTATTTTCAAAAAAATTTATTTATTTTTTCAAAATAAATAATTAAATAATTTAATATTTTTATATTAAATTGAATAAAAGCTAGAACGATAAACAATAATTTATAATTAACAAAAAATAAAATCATTTAATTAATTATTCTGATTTAATAATTTACATAATTCAAACAAAAATATATCAAAATTGTGTTTCATTTCATTCATCAATGTATATACTGATAATGCATAAAATATAATCTATCTGTGCATTGACGTTACTTTGTTTCTATGTGCTCCTCCGATCACCATCTTTTTGCTACGACAAAGTTGTCCAAGTCACAATTCATCATGTCTAGTGAAAAATCTATTCACTTATACAAACTTCATATGGGAAATAATGCGGTACCATATCTATACGAAATTTAAACCAACCAATAAAATCAAAATAAAAAAATAAAAAAATTATGTTTTGATAAATATATAATACTATAGTATATATGTACATATATACTACAATGTATATGTACATGTATATTACAATGTATATGTTCATATATACAAGCATTTCACTCGTTACATAAATTACTGTAGTATACCTACATATATACTGCAATATTATATGTATGTATATACTGAATACATATATACTCGATATATATGTAGATTTAATACTACAGTATTTTATGTACATATAATACTATAGTATTATATGCACATATACTACTATTTATACGTACCTATATACTGAGTATATAGGCACGTATATACTATAGTATATATGTGCATATATACTGAGTATATATGTATGTATATACTAAGTATATATGTTCGTATATATCGAGTATATATTTACATATATACAAAGTATATGTACGTATATACCTTGTATATAGAATGTATATACTGAGTATATAGTACGTATATACCGAATATATAGTACATATATACCGAGTATATATGCACGTATATACTTAGTATATACATATGTATATACCTAGTATATAGTACGTATATACCGAGTATACGTGCATGTATATACTAAGTATATATGCACGTATATACTGTAGTATATATGTATGTATATACTATAATATATGCACAAATAATACTCCAGTATTATATGTGCACATATACTCAGTATATACTTACAATTATACTTAGTATATATGTGCATATATACCGAATATATATGCACGTATATACCAAATATATATGAACGTATATACCGAGTATATATGTATGTATATACAGAGTATATAGTACATATATACTGAGTATATACGTACGTATATACCGATTATATATACATATATATACTGAGTATATATGCACGTATATACTGAGCATATATGCACTTATATATTGAGTTTATATGCACGTATATTCTGAGTATATAAGTACATAAATATTGAAAATATATGCACATATAATACTGTAGTATTTATGTACAACTTGAAATTTTATAATATACATCTTCATATGTATTTTGTTGTGATGTAGGAATTTGACTTGAAGACTCATCTAGGTATTATCTTAATCTTTCTATCATAACAAATTTTTAATAATATTGATTGTAATTTCATTTTCCTATCTAAAATAATATTCACAATCATAAATACGATATACATTAATATACACTAAACACAGTAAAGATCAGAAAATCACGTGACATTTTAGATATCACGAAAAAAAATTTATATAATTTTTACAAACTCAATACATCTAGATTCTTCATAACCTCTAAAAAAAGTAGAAAAATAATTGATGTATAGATATTTAAACATCTTATAAAGACTCATATTTGTAAGATCAACCTATCACTTACCTCTAACTTATTTGAATTAAAAAGTTATTATCTTCAGCTACTTTATAATCATAATTTCATTATAACAAAAATACTTATTTTCTTATTATTTAAAAAGAAATTTTATTTAATCATAAATTTTATTTTTTTATTCTTATAATTGATTAATCCCTAATCTAAATGTGAAATGTTTTTATAGTTATACATATAGTAAGATACAATTATTTATAGTTATATGTTATTATACATTTAGTATATATAGTTATAAATAGATATAAAAAATAAAACATATATTTATATATTGATATATTCATATAAGTGGTTATATGTAGTTCTACATAAATATATATAAAGTTATAATCAAATATATAAATTTACATATATGTCTACATATATCTATACATAATTACAAATATAGTTATATTTAATTATATAGAGTTTCATATAGTGATACAAATATTTATATATAGGTATACGCATATAGTTTAGTAGCAGATATAACAGATGAAAAGTTTTAGATTACTACAAACCTTGCAAATTTTTGATTTAATGCAAAACATGCTAAATTCTACTTCGCTGAAAACTCTATCTCATGATTTTGCAAACCTTAATGTCATAAATATATAATACTATAATATATATGAACATATATACTGCAATATATATGAACATATGTACTGATATATGTGCACATATACATATATAGTAGTATATATGTATAAGTACATATATACTAATATATATGTACTAGTGTTTACTTGTAGATATATACTCAATATATTGTACATATACACTATAGTGTATATGTACAAGCATGTACAGATATACTCGTAAATTCTTATACATATATACCACTATATATGTATATGTACATATAATATATGTACATATACACTACAGTGTACACGTACATATGTACTCAATCAAGTTCCACGTGTAAAATCACTTGGCTACTCAATGGATGTTTTCATCTAGATATCAAGAGGCTGCATAGTATTGAATTTTTCCACACCTATAGGTTTATTTAGGAATCGTAATGGCTATTAACATTTCAATAGGTTAATTCCACCGATGATCGATAAAAAGTAGTCACAGCTCTAAACTGGGACAATGTAGTCTGCACAAAATAAGATTGTTAAGAACAAACTTGTGTTTGCATAGGACAAGAATTTTTTTCTTCCATCTCATAGCTTCAAAAGCTAAGGTGCTGTTATGAGCACCAGGAGGACCTGCCAAGCCTTTTAAATACATATAATAGGCTAAAACTCTAATCATAATATTTGGGGACACACAAATATATTCATAGATATATAAAAATAATAATTATAGACATGAACAAACACAAATCTAAGTTGACAGTCATACAACTTCAACAAATATCTAAAAGATGTCTAGAAATGATGTTTAGAGAGAAAGAGAGTGCCAAAATAAAATATTTTAGAAATAATGAAGATAATAGAAGTTCGGCCTCTTTTTGATCCAGCTAAAATCGGTAAATATGGGACCCATGCATTGGAAGGAACATTGCAATGTCTGAATGATTTGAATCATATTTTTTTGTGCATTTCACATTGGATGTTTTGCAAAGATTCTTTATTAGGTTAATCGGTCTAGCAAAGAACAAAACCAGAATAAAAAAAATTGAAACCTCCAAAAAAATCTCATCATGTTTTGCTACGCATAGACAAAAATCAAAAATAGTTCGGAAATAATTCTGATACGAAATCATCCTCATAATTAGTTGGTGATTTTGTGCTAACCTCTTCCATGAGGTTTCACAGCTGGATCTCGGACTGCTAACTGTCGCATTAATGCCGCTAACTATGACTCCATATAGGACATCTGCTGTTACATTACATTCTTAATTTCTTTCATCTCATCATTCATTTCTATAATTTCTTGCATTTTTTTCTTCAAATGAGTAATCTACTCATCCTTCTCTTCTTTCATTTCCTACATTTCTTCCTTCAAATTAGTAATCTGCTCATCCTTCTCTTCTTTCATTTCATGCATTTCTTCCTTCAAATGAGATATTTACTCATCCTTCTCTTTCATTTTGATCTCCATGACTTCAAAACGTTCATTTGTTTCCATTACTTGTTATTCGACCACCTCATTCACCATTATTGTGACAGATGAATTAGAAGAAGGACTGCTATAACAAAATTCCACTCCCTTTGAGCTGATGCCGTACACTCGCTACTTTTTATGACCTTCTATGATCTCCAAATATATAGGATCATAGTCAATTAGTTAAACATCCATAGAACCCTCAACTTGTTGAGAATCAACTGTGACACATTCCTCAATTAGTTCATGTGATAAAATAGAGAAAAATACTATTATCGATATGCATAAAATAAATTTAATATTTTGCATTCCACACAACTTTAAAAATTTATTGTAGTACTATATAATTGTATTAATATAACAGATTCTTATAGCAATCATCCGAGACTTGTTGTCAACAAATTGACCATCTACTTTCTTTACATGTATCTTCCTGAAAATCTCATAAAAATTGGGATCTAGGCCTAATTCTATAGCCTAGAGTATGTATTTATTTAGTCATAAAATAACAAATGATAAAAAATTTTAACAAAATTAATAAAACCATGCACATATATTATTTTTTTAGATATTAAAACAACCACTAAATATATAAATGTTTAAAATTTTAAAATTATACCAAATCTCGAGTGTACTCAATGCTCAACTTTGGTCCTCCTGTGTGGCTAGACATTTTTATACCTAGACCGGCTAACTCAGTTCACCGATTTTTGCTTGCAATCTATAATTTTTGTTTTCACATATTGCTCCTCCCAATACTTAAACCACTCGAGACAATCATCCTCGAATATAAAATCTGACCTTTCTTTTATATTATTAATTTAGGAAAAAAATCAGAATACCATTCAGCAGCTTTTCTCTTCCACACAATAACTTTATCTTTCCATCAAATTTTGGTGCCCATGTGTATTAATTCTATATATAAAAAAATCACAAAAGAATTTATATTAATAATAAGGACATAATTATTTACTACTTGAATAATAACCAACATAATATTTAACTAATTATAAAATTACTTTTCAATGCTTTTGTTTCGTTATTTTTACCTGAAAGTCATTAAAATAAGACTCTTTTATCGAATCAAAAACATTCTTCCATGAGGAAGCTTTAGAATCAATCATTTTCTTGTAAGACTTTGTAATTATAGTCGAACACTTGTGAGATGATGATTATGATGTTGAAGTCTCGATATGGTGGGTATGAGATGGTACTGAATTTGCAACATGATTTAAAATACTGGATGAATTTGGTTCATTTCTATGTCCACGTCCTTTAGGCGCCATCTGCTATAAAAAACATAGAACAAATAATAGAGATATGATGAATAACCATGCATTTTAGAATAAAATAAATCAATAGATTTCAACAAAATATAGAAAGTCTTTGATAGTTTAATATTATAATACAATTATAACTGTTAAATTATTGACATCACTATCTTTCTCCAATGGGTCTTCTGACATTTCATCTGATTCCAATATAAGTTCCAACTCATCTTCAAATAGAAATTCATCATCTTCAATTTCTATTAGGTCACCATTTGAGTCACATAAATTTTCTGGATCTCCATCTACATGCACATGCTCAATATTATTTATGTCATCTTCTTGGAATACTGGTGCATTAGCTAAGTCTTCACTTCTTTGTTGAGATGTTAGTACTTCAAAATTTGATTGACCTTTGATTTTGCAAATGACCCACCAATCACTTCTATCACGAGATAAACTCGATTATGTATAATAATATACTTTAGTGGCTTGAACTACCATAATAAATGGCTCATATCGATTATATCTGTGTTTATGGTTAACATCCACTAGTTTATAATCTGTATGAACCTTTGTACCCATATTTCGTGTAGGATCAAACCACTCACACTTTAATAATACAATTCTATTATTTTTGAGTCTAGGATACTCCAACTCAATAACTTTTGTGAGTTGACAATAATAATCAATCTCATCTGCACTATAACCTTATCCTTTAATGCATACACCATTATTCATTGTTGTTTTAGAAGAACCATGCCTGCTTATGTGAACTTTATATCCATTGATAAAATACCCAGGATAGGTTGTCACATATATAAATGGGCATTTACTTAGATTCTGAATGAAAATATTAGAATCTTCATTTGAATGATCATTTGCATTTGGCATAAATTAAACAAATGAAGTTAACAAATAAAAGATACTAATAAATTAAATAATTCAAAAATTTAAAACTTAATAATTCTCACATAATTTTTGAATCAATTCACAAATTTGGTTTCTAGCGTATAATCACCATCATTACTGGATATTGCTAGTTATATATTTTTTTACTACTCAACAAAAATACTGTACAAATTTAAAAAGAGAGATAAAAATGTATATAAATTTTTAATTTTTACTATTAATAACAAAATTATACTATGAGCAAACCTACAACCATTTTGGGTATATATACTCAATATATGGTGCGACCTCCTCACAAATAAGTAAAACATAGTTCCGGGTTTGCTTTCTACTCTTTATTTGTCATACATCTTTTCTTTATTCTTCCAAATGCTCTTTCCAGGTACTTTAAGATAGATAGTTTATCCATAGAATCATCTTCTACCATCGCATGACCTTCATAATTCAGAGGCACATCGGTTTTTTATATTGACATGATCCTCAAAATAATAAGAAAAAAATGATAATGCTTCTTCTACTAAATATGCATTACAAATTGAACCTTCAAATTTTGCCTTGCTCCTAATATTCAATTTCAACTTACGAAAATACTTACAACCATAATGCTAGGTTTCAATTAAATTAAGTTACAATATTACTTTATGTATGAAATAATAAAGCATAGTTAATTCTATGTATTTACCTATCAAAAGGATACATCCACCTGTATTGCAGTATACTGCTATCCTTGCTTCATATGCCAAATGCACCAGAAAATACTTTATTGAGTCAAAAAAGCTTAGTGGGAATATCTGTTCAAGTTTATAAAGAATAAGTGGTATGTCATTTTCAACTCTCAGCATGTCATCAATTTTAATTGTGGTTGCAGTTAGCTGGTTGAAAAACAAACTAAGTTCTATAAGGACCTTCCAAATACACAGGAGAATTAATTCACGGAATACAATTGGTATTAATCTCTATATAAATCCATGACAGTCATGACTTTTCATTCCAAATAACTTAAGATTGTTCATATCCACGCATCTACCCATATACGACACATATCCATTAGGGAATTTCAAATTTAAACTCATTCACACAATATTTGTCTTGCTTTCTTATCAAGTATGTAACAAGCCTTAGGGAATGTTCTTGTTGCATCATTCAATTTCAATTCAAGACGCCGACACTAATCATTTAGTTCTTGTTTTGATTTTAAAGTGTCTTTTGTTTTTTTATTCTACATTAAGGATAGTATTGAAAATGTTCTCAAACACATTTTTTTCAAATTGCCATCCAAGTTATGACGAATTCAATTGGACTTCCAATAGGGCAAGTTCCAAAAAATACTATGTGTCCTCCAGCCAAATAATTCACATATTGGTCCATTAGTTCCAGTAGCATCCTTTTCGGTTACCTTCTTCAAACTCAAACTCTGAATCTCTGTAATAAAATCATTTTTTAAATGAATAGTTGGTGCAACTGTCATCATAGTTTTATTTTTTCGAAATACTATTCTATTTCTTCAGAATGGATGATTAGTAGTAGAAACTTAAGATTGTTATCTAAGCATGACTGTTTACCACTAAATTTGAAGGTAAATGCATCAAACTTTTTCATGCAATACGAGCATGTGAATCATCCTATAGAACTCCAACCAGACAATATTGAATATGCAGGAAAGTCACTTACCATCCACATAAGGGCTGCCCACAAAATGAAAATTTTCTTCATTGAGATATCATATATATTCATGCCAACATCCCACAAATGATATAACTCTGCTATAAAAGGCTACAATAAAATATCCAACATGTCTTTCGGATTTTTTGGCCTTGGAACTAATAATTGAAAAAACATATATTGCTCCTTCATACACAACCACATAGAAAAATTATAAGGTGTCACTATCACTTGTCATGTTGAATATTGTTGTCCAGATTTCCCAAATGGCTGAAATCCATCAGTGTAGAGACCCAATCTCACATTTTAACTTTCAGCTGTAAAATCTTGATGTATATCATTAAAATACTTCCAAGCAAGTGAATCTGATGGATGATGCATCATCCCTTCTTCAACCTCATGCTCAAAATGTCACCTCATATTATTTGCTGTAGTATTTAATGCATATTGTATCTGCAATCGAGGAATTACAGAAAAATAATACATCTTCTTAAATGCAACTTTCAATTTTTGTCAAATATGTGCAACACGAGGTGTATTCTTAACCCGATGATGATTACAAAACTTACAGCTAATTAAATCACTTTCACCACACCAATATAACATACATCCATTGAAACAACAATCAATTTTTTCCACTGATAGACCCATTCCTCGTAGTAACTTCTTAGTGTTGAAAAAGTTGTTAATGACCAAATTATTATCCGAAATGATCTCCTTCATCATTTTTGTCACCTAATCAAATAATTTCTTAGACATATATTTTTTTTGACTTAATGCTCATAAGTCGAGCTACAAGTGATAATTGCGAATGTATTTTACAACCAGGCCACACCTCATTATCTGCAGCTTTATGAATTTCATAAAATTTCTGAGCTTCAGGATTATGTGGTTAATTCATGTAATCCAAATTTAAGTCAGCACCAACAGCTTCAGACCATTCTATGGTATGTGTTTGATGCTTCTTCACTGCAAGAAATTATTCAGTACCCTCATTTTAGTCAATGTTCAGAGATATTGTACTTTACCCATGATAAATCAAAACAAAATAATATGATACAAACTCATATTTAGCCAAATAGTATCCTATAGTGGTTACATCATGAAAACAAATAAACTTCCACTTGTGATGATTACATGGACACTTAATTTTTTATCTATCCATCTATCTCGATTGACTACATGCAAAATTGATGTAAGTTTCAAGCCCACTCAAAAAATCATTATTCAAAATTCCATTCATAAACCTTTTGTACATCCATAGATGATCTGAACTCATTGTCTTATTTTATTTACAAATAATAATGCTCAATCATTATTTTGAATTAAACATTCAATTACTTCAAAATATAATAATAATTAAATAAAATTACTTACAGATGAATATTTAAAAATTAAATATCGTGAATATTGAGGCAATGCATTACAAGAATCTATATGAATAGATAAAATAATTTTTAGCATGGTAAATATTAATAGATATTAATCTATTACTAGATAAAGAGAGCAAAATGCAATAATGGACGAGGAAGGAAAGTAAAAAATAGAGATTTAATGTTTGAAGGGAAAGAGGGAGAGAGAGAGAGAGATAAAGGGAGAGATAGAGAGAGAAAGGGGTAGAGAGAGAAAAAGAGGGGAGAGAGAGGAAGGTAGAGAGAAAGATGGAGAGAAAAATTGAGAGGGAGAGAGAGAGAGAGAGAGGAAAAAAGAGAGAGAGTGACACATAAAGAATGAGAGAGGGAGAGAGAGACACAAAGAGATTGCAGTGTTAGAATGAGGAATTACATAAAAAAATAAAAATTTTCCTCTATAGAAACCTATCAA
Organism: Sapria himalayana; assembly: GCA_029783825.1. NCBI lineage: Eukaryota > Viridiplantae > Streptophyta > Magnoliopsida > Malpighiales > Rafflesiaceae > Sapria > Sapria himalayana. The sequence continues at coordinate 354,550 of JAREIK010000629.1, forward strand.
TTATTACATCTTTTTTCAAATATAAGTCCATATATGAGCCTGAGGCCCAAGGTGTGGGATTAGGTAACAGAGAGGCCCTTATTTGTATTATACCATATATGAGCGTGATCAATGGACACTCTCATGCTATATCCTTACATATTATTGAATTTATATATTTTGTCATTTAATAGCAAGTTAGTGCAACAAATAAGTATTATCCCATATATAATTATATTTTTTTATACATATAGTATAGGTAGTTATAAATCGTTATATATGGTTAAACATAAATAGATAGATAGATTAAAAAATAGATGAATAGATAGATAGATAGATAGACATATAGATAAAAAAAAGTTAGATTGAAAAATCGATGGATAGATAGTCAGATAGATATAAACATAGATAGACGGATAAATAGACAGATAGATAGATGGATATATATATATCAATTTATAGATATATTGATAAATGGATAGATAATAGATAGATAGATAGATAGATAGATAGATAGATTGATTAATGGATAGAAAGATAGATAGATTGATTGAGAGATAAATGAATAGATAAATGAATAGTTAGATGGAAAATAGACAGATAGATAGACTGATAAGTAGACGGATAGTTAGGTGAATAGATCGATTGAAATATAGATGGCTAGTTAGAGAGATAGATAGATAGAGAAATAGATAGATAGATATATAAATATATAGATAAATAGGTAAATAAATAAATAAAGATAGATAGATAGACAAATATATAGATATATAGATAGAAAGTTAGACAGATAAATAGACAGATAGATAGATATATTGATAGGTAGATCGATAGACATATAGTTAAAAAGATAGATAAATAGATAGATAGATAGACAGTTAGATAGATAAAAAGATAGAAATATTGATAAACAAATAGATAGACAGATAGTTAGACAAATAGATAGACATATTTATTGACAGATAAATAGATATATATATAGATGGATAGATAGACATATCAATTGATAGACATATAGATAGGCAGATAGAAAGAAAGATATACAGATAAATAGATTGATAGATAGACAAAAATAAATACATAATACAAAGGAAAATATATAGATAGATAGATAGACTACAAACTTGCAAATAATTAGATAGATAGATTAAAAAATAGATAGGTGGATAGGCAAAAATAAAAAGATAGACAGATAGATAGAATGATAGACAGATAAATAGATAGATAGATATACCGATAGATAGAATGAGAAATAGTCAGACACAATACATGGAGATATATAGATATATAGATAGATAGACAGATAGATAGAAAAATAGATAGACAGATAGAAAAACATATAAATAGAAAAATTGACAGATAGATAGATAGATAGACAAATAGATAGATAGACTGATAGGTAGATAAATAGACAGATAGATACATTTAGAGATAGATAAACAGATAGACAAGACATATAGATAGAAAGATAAAGAGATTAGACAGACACATAAATATATAGAAATATAGATATGTAGATAGGGAGACAAACAAATAGACAGACATGCAGATATATAGATAGACATATAGATAGTCAAATAAATATATTGATAGATAGACAAATAGATAGACATAAAGTTAGATAAGCTGATAGATATATAGACTAATAGATAGAGAGATATATAGTTAGAAAGATAGAAAGGCAGATAGATAGAAAAGCATATAGACAAACACAAATATAGACAGGTAGAAATATAAATAGATAAATAGACAGATAGATAGATAGATAGATAAATAGATGGATAGAGATATAGATTTATTAACAGATAGATAGATGTATTGTTAAATAGATGATTAGGCATATAGATAGATAGAGAGATAGACGGATAGATAGAAATATAAATAGATGGATATTTAGATGGATAAATAGATAGATAGATAGATAAATAAATAAATAAATAAATAAAAATAAATATATTTATATATATATATATGGATAGATAGATAGATTGATAGAAAGATAGATAATCAAAAAGAATGATAGATAGATCGATGGATAGACATATAGATAGACAGATATATTGATAGATAGATAGATAGTTAAATAGATAGATAGATAGACAGAAAGTTATAGAGAAAGATAGATAGATAGAGATATAAATAAATAGATAGATAAATATATAGACAAATAAATAGAAGATAGATTGATAGATAAATATATAGATAGATAGATAAATAGAATGATAGACAGATTGATATATATATATATATATATATATATAGACAGATTGATAGACATATAGATAGAAAGAGAGATAGATAGATATATAAAGAGAAAGATAAATAGACAAATAAACAATTAGAATCACAGACAGACAAACAGATATATAGACATATTAATAGATAGACAATTAGATAGATTGATAGATGATAGATTGATAGATAGATAAACTAAGAGATAGACTAACATATAAAGACACAGAAAGATAGACATATAGTTAGATATATTGACAAATAGATAGATAGACAGATAGATATATATATATATACAGATAGATAGACAAATAGAAAGACATACAAATATATAGTTAGATAGACAAATAGATAGACAGAAAGATATATAGATAGATAGATAGATAAATAGAAAAATATATAGATAGATAAATAGATGGATATATAGATGCATAGATAGATGAATACAGAGATTGATATATTGTTGGAGATATAGATAGATAGATGGATAATTAGACAGATAGATAGATGGATACATAGATGAATAGATAGATAGATAGATAGATAGATAGACGGAAAGATAGATAGATAGATAGATGGAAAGATTGTTGGGTAGATAGATGGATAGATAGTAGATAGAAAGATGGATAGATAGATAGATAGAGAGTTGGATAGATAGATAGACAGATAGAAGGATCAATAGATGGATAGATAGATGGGTAAATTGATAGATAGATAGACGTATAGATAGATGGATAGATTGACAAATTGATAGAAAGATAGATAGATAAAGATATAGATAGATAGATAGATAGACATATTGATAGTCAGATAGATAAATTGACAGAAAGATTGATAGAGATATAAATAGATATATAATTAGATAGATATATAGACATATAGTTATACATATCGATAAAGATATTGATAAAAAGATCAATAGGCAGATAGTTAAATAGATAGATAAACAGATATATATACACATAATTAGATAGACATATAGATAAATAGATAGATAAATAGACATAATGATAGATAGATAAATAGATAGATATACATATATAAAGATATATATATATATATATATATATACACTCTTATAAATAAATAGATAGATAGATTATTAGATTGATAAATATAGAAATAGATAGACTAATATATAAAAAATATTTTGACACACAGAATGATAGATAGATAGATACATAAATAGATATATAGAGAAATAGAAAGAAAGAAAGATACATAGACATATAGATAGTTAGATAGATACATAAATATATATATATATATATATATATATATATATATAGAAATAGAAATAGAAAGATAGATAGACAAATAGATAGACAAACAAATAGATAGATAGATAGACAGATAGATAGAAAGTCAGATAGATAGATAGATAGATAGAAAGACACATAGATAGATAGAGTGATAATAAATAGATATATAGATATATAAATAGATAAATAGATAGATAGACAAACAGATAGATTGATATAAAGATAGATAGTTAGGGAGAGAGAGAGAGAGAGAGAGAGAGAGAGATATATATATATATATATATATATATATATATATATATATATAGACAGACAGATAGATAGATAGGTATATGGATAAATAGGCAGATAGATAGACACATAGATAGATTAACATTAGATAGATAAATACATAGATAGACAGACAGATAGCTAGATAGATAGATAGACATGTATATAGATAGGTAGATACATAAATAGATAAAAAAATCGATATATAGATAAATAAATAGATAAACTGATCGATAGATAAAGAGATGGATAGATATAATAATAGATAGATAGAAAAAAAGATATATTTGTATATAGATACAAAGATAGATAGATAGATAGATAGATAGATAGATAGACATATAGATAGATAAATAGATAAACAGAAAAACAGACAGATATACAGGTAGATAGAAAGTTTGATAGATAGAAAGATAGACACATAGATAGATAGACAGTTAGATATATATATATATATATAAATATAAATAGATAGTTAGATATATACAGAGATATATACACATATATATAGAAAAATAGATAATTAGACAGATAGATAGATATATAGATAGAAAAATAGATACACAAATAGATAGATAAATTTATAGACAGATTGATAGACAAAAAAATAGATTGATGGAAAGATATATGGATAAATAGATAGATAGTTTGATAGATAGAAAGATAGATAGATAGATAGATACACAAATATATAGATAGAAAAGATAAACATATAGACAAATAGATAGTTAGATTGATAGATTGATATATAGATATTTAGATATATAGATAGATGGATAGAGAGATGGATAGCCAGATAGATACACAAATAAATTGACAGATAGATAGTAAGAACAATAGTCATATAGATAGACAAATATATAGATAGTAAGATAGACCAAATGATAGTCAAAAATATGGATAGATATATAGAAAGATTTATTGATAGATAGGCAAATAGATAGAGCTATAAATAGATAGATAGATTGATAAATAGATATATAGACAAATTGATAGATAGATAGATAAACATACAGGTAGAGAGATAAATAAAAAGATAAAATATAGATAGATAGATAGAAAGGCATATAGATAGACAAATAGATAGAAAGATAGATATACATTTTGAAAAAGATATATATTAATAGATAGATATACAAATAATTAGATATATAGATTGATAGATAGAAAGCTAAAAAGATTTATAGATAGATAGTAAGATAGATATTTAGATATATATATATATATATATAGTCATGTTGAAAGACAAAATGATTGATATAGAAACAAATAGATTGATAGGTAGATATATAGATATGCCTATAAATAGATAGATAGATAGATATATAGATAGATAGATAGATAAATAGTTAGATAGATAGATAGACAATTAGTTACATAAATAGATAGATCGATAGAGAGATTGATAGATAGTTTTATAGTTAAATTGAAATATATATTGATTTAGAGATTGAAAATAGATAGATTGATTCATTTATAGGCATATAGATAGATAGACCGATATATAGATACAAAATAGATAGACAGATAAATAGATATATATATATATATATATATATAGAAAGATAGAAAGATACACAAATATATAGATAGTTACAAAGACAAATTGATAGATAGATATCTAGATAGATAGAAAGATTGATAGATAGATTGATACACAAAAAGATAGATAGATAGATGGACAGACAGATAGATAGGTAGAAATACAAATTGATAGACAAATATATAGTTCTATAGATAGACAGATAGAATGATAGATATATTGAGAGATAGATAAATATGTAGATGGAGATATAAATAGAATTAAAGATAGATAGATAGTTAAATAGATTGATAGAGAGAAATACAGATTGATAGATATATAGATGATAAATAGAAAGATAGACATATTGATAGACAAATATATAAAAATATAGATAGAAAGATAGATCGATAAATAGATAGACACACAAAAAGATAGATAGATAGATAAATACATTGATAGATTGATAGATTGATTGATAGATACACATATGGTTAGATTAATAGAATAATAGAAAGATAGATAAACACATTGATAGATAGACTGATAGATATATAGACAAATAGATAGATAGATAGACAGATATAAAGACAAATAGATAAATAGATAGACAAATAGATAGATAAACATACATAGACATATGGATAGACAAATAGATAGACAACTAGATAGATATAGATATATAGACCTATATATAGATAGGTAAATAAATAGAATAATATATAGATATAAAAATAGTTAGATAGATCGAAAGAGAGATTGATAGACAAATAGATATGCAGATATATAGACAAATACCTAGACAATAGATAGACAAATAGATAGGCAGATAGATTGATTGATTGATCAATAGATAGATAAATAGTTAGATATATAGACAGACATATAGATAGATAGAAAGATAGATAGATAGAATGATAGATAGATAAGAAGATAGATATATAAAGAGATACATAGAGAGAGAGATATATATAGATAGATTAATAGATAGATAGGTAGTTAAATAGACAAATATATAGACATATTGATTAATAGAATGATAGATAGATAGATTGATAGATACACAATTAGACATAGAAATAGACCGACAAATAGTCAAATAGTTAGATAGATTGATTGACACACAAATAGACATAGATATATATAGGCAAATAAACAGACAAATATACATATATAAATATAGATATTTAGACAAATAGATAGGTAGATTGACATATTAACGATAGAAAGATAGATATATAGATATGCAAACAAATAGATAGATAGAAAGATAGAAAGATAGATAGATAAATAGAAAGACATATAGACAGACAGAAAGAAAGAAATATAGATATATAGACATATAGATAGATATACATACATACATACATAGAAAGATAAATAGATAGATAGATAGATAGATAAATAGATAGATAGATAGACAGACATACATACAGATAGATAGATAGATAGATAGATAGACAGATAGATAGATTGATTGATAGTCATATAGATAGATAAATAGACATATAGATAGATAGACAAATAGGTAAATAAATATTGAAATAGATAGAAAGATAGAAAGATAAATGAATAGATAGACTCATATATAGATAGGCAGATAGATAGATAGATAGATAGATTGATTGATTGATATATTTATATAAAGATAGATAGACAGAAAAATAGATAATAGATAGAAAGATTAAATGACAGAAAGAAAGACAATAAATATATGGATATATAGACAGATAGATAGATTAATAGTCAAATAGATTGATCGATAAATATAAAGTTATATAGACCAATAGATAGATGGATATAGTTAGATAGATAGATAGATTGATAGATAGAATCTTAGTTAAATAAATAGACAGATAGATACTTAGTTAAATAGAAAAATAGATATATTTATACATAGATAGATAGTTTGACAAATATATGCACAGATAAATTGATAGATATATAGATATATAGAAATACAGAAAGAAAGAAAGATAAAAAGATAAAAAGATAGATAGGTAGATTTATAGACAGATAGATATACAGATATATAGACAGATAGAAAGATAGTTAGTCAGATAGATAGTTAGTCAGATAGATATATAAATTAAAAAAAATAAACATATTGATATATAGATTTATAGATAGATAGTTGGATAAATAGATAAATAGATCGATTAATAGAAAGAAAGATATATAGATAGAAAGATTGATTGATTGATAGGCAGATAGGAAGAGAGACATATAGATAGATAGATAGATAGGTAGATAGATTGTAATATAAATAGACACATAGATGGATAAATAGAGAGATATACAGACAGATAGATAGATAGATAGATAGAAAAATAGATTGGAATATAGATAGACAAATAGATATATAGATATGCAGATAGATAAATTGATAGATGGATAGAAAAATAGATAGAGTGATAGATATATAGACAACTATATAGGTAGAAATACAAATAGATAAAAAGATAGATAACATATAGACAGATAGATAATCAAATAGATAGAATGATAGATAGACAGACAGACAAATAGATATATAGATAGATAAACATTCATATAGATAGATAGATACATAAAAAAATTGACAGATAGATAGACAAATACATAAATAGTTAGATATACAAACAACCAGAGAAATAAATATTTAGATAGATAGATAGACCTATAGTTAGAAAAATAGGCAAATATATAGATAGACATATAGATAAATAGGTAGACAAACATATAGACTGACTAATATACAGACAAATAGATATGCATATAGATAGATAGATAGATAATATGATTGATAAACATATAGATATATAGATAGATAGATAAACAAACATATATAGAGAGATTTAGATAGACAGATAGATAGACATTTAGATAGTTATATAGAGAGACATATAGTCAGACAGATAGAGAGACAAATAGTCAGATAGATAGACAGACATGGAGATAGATAGATAGGTTGATAGACAAATTGATAGACTGATAGATAGATAGATATCTAAACATATAGACAAATAATTCAATAAACATATAGACGAGTAAATATATAGATAGATAGACAAATGGATAGACAAGCTTATAAATAGATAGATAAATAGAGAGACAACCAGAAAGATAAATCCATAGATATACACCTTATAGATAGAAAGATAGATAAATAAAGAGACAAATAGAAAGACATGTTTAGAGACAGATAAACATACAAAAATAATAGACACATAGAAATACTGATAGAAAGACATATATATAGACAAAAAGAAAGACTGATAGATAGATAAAAATATATAATGATAAATAGATGGATAGAAAGATTGATAGAAAGATGGATAGATAGGTGGATAGATAGTTATAAAGATAGATGGAGAGATAGACAGATAGATTGATTGATTGATAAATTGATGAATAGATATATATTTAAATTAATGGAAGATAGTAGGATATATAGAAGGATAGAAAGATGGTTAGATAGATAGATAGATAGATAAATTGATCGATTTATAGATAGATAGATAGGTAGATATATAGAAAGATAGATAAGTAAATAGATAGATAGACACATAGAAACAGTAATAAATAGATGGATAGATAGACTGAATGATTGATAGACAGATAGAAAGAAAGATAAACATATAGATAGACACACATATTATAGAGAGAGATATAGAGAGATAGTAGATAAATAGACACATAGATAGACAGATAGATAGACCAACATTTAGACAAATAGCTTGATATACACATAGATAGACAAACAGATATATAGACAAAAATATAGACAGATAGACAAATATATAGATATACAGATAAAATAATAGATTTACAGATAAATAGAAAAATAGATTGATAGATAAATAGACAGATAGATAATTAGATAGATAGATAGATAAACATATAGATAGATAGACAGATAGATAGATACATTGATATATAAGCACATAAATAAATAGATAGATAGACAGACATATAGTAGATAGATAGAAAGACAGACAGATAGATAGACAAATAGATAGATTGATAGATAGACACAGAGATAGGCATATAAATATACAAATAGATAGATAGACAGATAAACAAATAAATAGATATACAAATAGAAAGACACATTTACAGATAGATAGGCAAACTGATAGATAAACAGATAATCAGAGAGATAAACAGATAGTCAGGGAGATAAACAGACAGACAGACAAATAGATATATAAAAAGATAGATAGATAAATAGATATATAGATTGACATATAGACAGTCAGATTAACAAAAAGATAGATATATAGATAGATAAATAAATAATTATAGAAATAAATGAAAAAAAATATATAAATAGATAGACAGATAGATAGACAGATAGACATATAGTTAAATAGACAGATAGATTAATAGATTGACAAACATATATATAGATAGAAAAACAAATAGAAACACATATAGATAGATAGATAGACAAATAGAAAGATAGAAAGATATACAAATCAATAGACATATACAAATAAAAAGAAAAGGACATATAGATAGATGAAGAGATAGTCAGATAAAGAGACTGATCGTTATTTGGAAAGAAAGGTAGATAGATAATTTTAAATATTGAAAGATAGATAGATATAAGATATATTTATAGATAAATGGATATCGATAGATAGATAGACAAATAAATAGACAAATAGATAGATAGAAGAAAGATAGACATGTAGATCGATAGATAGATAGTCAAATAGATAGATAGTTATATAGATTGATACACATATATATATAATATGGATAGATAGATAGTTTGATATATAGATGCACATATTTATAGATAGATCGATAGACTAATAGATTGACACATAAATAGATAGATCATTAGATGGATAGGTAGAAAGAAATATAGACCGATAGATTGATAGATTGACATAAAGATAAGCTGAAAGCTAGACAGATAGACACACAAATAGACAAATTTCCAAACATATATTGTGATTGATAGAAAGAAAGATATATAAATAGCTAGATAGGCAGAAAGACAGATATATAAATAGACAGATTGACAAACAAATAGATGGGCAAATAGATAGATAGACAAACATATAAATAGATAGAGAGATTGATAGGCAGATAGATAGATAGATAGATAGATAGATGAATAGATAGATAGATATGCATACAGATAGATAACAGATAGAAATATAGATAGACAAACATATAGCCATATAGATCAACAGAAAGATGCACAGACAGATAGACATACAGATAGACATGGAGATATAAAAATATATAGATATACAAATAGATAGATAGATATACATATAGATAGTTATAAAAAAAGAGAGATAGATAGACATATAGATAGACAAATATATAGATTGATTGATTGACAAACAGATTGATAAACATATAAGGAGATAGAAAGATAGATATAATCATAGATAGATAGATAGACAAACATATAGAAAGATAGAGACATATAGAAAGATATATACATATAGAAAGATATAAATAGGCAGATAGAGAGACATATGCACAGAGAAAAAAATATATAGATAGAAAAACATATAGAAAGATTTATAGATAGATATATAGATAGACTTATAAATAGACAGAATGATAGATAAATAGACTGATAGATAGATAGATAGATAAATAGAGAGATAAAAATATAGACTGATAGTTAGAGAGATAGACTAACAGAGAAACATACATATAGATAGATAGATATACATAGAGAAAGGTAGATTTATAAAGATATAGATAGAAAGATAGATAGATAGACAAATAGATAGAAAACTAGATAAATGAAAAGATATATAGAAAGATATACAACTAGATTTATACATAGATAGATACACAAATAGATAGATAGATTGATTGATTGACATACATATAGACACACATTTTGAGAGATAGATAGATAGATAGATTCCAGATAGATAGACAGATAGATAAAGTGATAGATAAAACAAAGATAGACAGATATATAGAGAAATAGATATAAATAGAGATAGATAAATAGATAGATAGTTATATAGATGGATAGAAAGAATGATAGATAAATAGATAGACAGATATATAGCCAAATAGATAGACACACATATAGATACGTAAATAGGCAGACAGATAGAGATAAAGAAGATAGACAGATAGATAAACATATACATCAATAGATAGAAAATTAGAGATATATATATATATATACATATACACATAAAAAAAGAAAGATTGATAGATAGATAAACATACATATAGATAGATAGACAGATAGATAGACAGAAAGATAGATAGATAGATAGACTAATAGATAGAAAGATAGATATACAGACAGACAAATAGAAAGAAAGAAAGATAGATAAATAGACATATAGACACACACACATATATATATAGATAAATAGAAAGATAGATAGATTGATAGATAGGAGATATATATATTTAGTTATACAAACATAAAGAAATATAGATAGATACACAAACAAGTAACAGACCAATAAACATACAAATAGATCGACAAATCGACAGATAGATAAATAATTAGATATATAGACAAACAGATAGTCAAACAGAAATACAAAGAGATAGATATATAGATTGATAGACATATAGATAGATATATATACATATATAGATAGACATATAGTGAGACAAATAGAAAGAAAGATGGATAGATAGACAAATAGATAGATACATAGATAGAAATATTGGTAGGTAGTTAAATATAAAGACTATTAGATACAGAGATAGATAGATAGGAATATATATAGTGAGATATATAGACAAATAGGTAAATAGATAGATAGATAGATAGATAGACCAACACATAGATGGATAGATAGACAAATAGATAGACAAATAGATAGACAATCAAATTTATTGATAGATAGATAGACAAATAGATAAACAGTAGACATACAGATCGAAAGATAGGTAGTCACATAGATAGATAGAAAAATAGATAGATAGATAGATAAACAAATAGATAGATAAATATATAGATAGACAAATAGATATATACACTGATGGACACTTAGATAGACATATAGATATACACACAGATATACGGACAGATAGAAAAATTGGTAGATATACAAAAAGAATGACAGATATACAGATAAATAGGCAAACATATACATAGATGGATAGTTAGATAGATAGACAGAAAGATAGATAGATAGATAGATAGACATACAAATAGACATACGGTTAGACAAATAGATAGATAGACATTTTGATAAATAGATAGATAGATACACACATAGATAAACAAGCAGATAAATATATCGGTAGATAGACAAATAGTTAGACTGATAGATAGAGAGATAGATAGATATATATATATATATATAGATGGATGGATAGAAAGACCAACATATTGATGGACAAATAGATAGACAGATTGATTGACGGATATATGGATAGATAGACACATAGTTAGACATATAAATAAATAGAAAGATTTCATAAAGATGTACAAACAAATAGAAGATAGATAGAAATATAAATAGACAGAGAGATAGACAAACAAATAGATAGACTCACATATAGACATACAGATATAAAGACATATACATAAATAGATAGTCAAATAGATAGATATACATATTGAAAGATAGATATGTAGGTAGATAGATAGACATATAGATAGACAAATAGATAGACATATAGATAGACATATAAACAGGTAGACATATAGATAAATAGACAAATAGTTAGATAGATAGATAGATAAATAATTGGATAGGTAGATAGATAGACAGATAGATATACAAATAGATAAATAGACATATAGATAGATAGAAAGATAGACATATATATATAGATAGATAGATATATAATCAGATAGATAGATAGATAGACAGATAGATAGATATTCATATAGACACACATATTGAAAGACAGATTAATAGATAGGTATGTAGATAGAGAGAAAAATATATAGATTGTCATACTTAAAGATAGACAGACATATTTACAAATATATAGATACACCAATAAAAAGACAGATAGATAGAGAGACAAATAGATAGATAGGTAGATCAATAGATAGATTGGTAGATATATAAAAAGATATATAGACTGATAGATATATAGACACATAGATAGACCAACAAATAGATGGAAAGATAGATAGATATATACAAATAAACATGCATATAGATTGATAGAGAGAGAGAGAGATATATATATATATATATATATATATATATAGACTAACATATTGACATAAAAATAGAAAGACATAGAAAATCAGATAGATTGATAGTCAGTTGGATAGTCAGATAGATTAATTGATTGATATATAGATATTGATATATATATATATATATATATATATATAAGTATATAGACAAATAGATAGATTGATAGATAGAGAAATAGACAGATAGACAGATAGATAGACAGACCGATAGATAGAGAAATAGACAGATAGACAGATAGATAGACAGACCGATAGATAGAGATATAGAAAGATAGATGATAGACAAATCTATAGATAGATACATAGATATATATATATATATATATACATAAAGAGATTGATTGATTGATAGATATATAGTACATAGATAGACCAATATATAGATGGACAGATAAACAAAAAGATTAATTAATAGATAAATATACAAATTGATAGATTGATGAATAAAAAGATAGACATATAGATAAACACATAGATAGATAGATAAATAGATAGATAGATATATAGAAAAACATATAGTATATAGATATGCATATAGATAGATAGACACATAGGTAGACACATATATAGAAAGATAGATTGATTGATAGATAGATTGGCAAATAGGCATATAGATAGATAGATATATATATAGACAGATAGATAGTCAGTCAGTTAGATAGATAGATAGGCAAATACTTATATAGATAGATGGATAGATAGACAGGAAGATAGATACTAATATAGATAGACAAATAAAATGATAGATATAAAGATAGATAGATAGACAAATAAATAGTCAGTTAGAAACATAGATAGATAGACAAATAAAAGATAGGTAAAAAGATAGATAAAAAGATAGATAGGCAGACAAATATACAAATAGATTGAAACACAGATAGAATGACAAATAGATAGACATATAGATAGTCAGATATATAGACGGATAGATAAACAGATAGAATGATGTATAGATAGACAGATAGAAAATGGATAGATAGATGATTAGATAGTTCATTAGATATACAAACATATAGATGGAAATATAGACAGATAGACATATAGATAGAAAGAAAAATTATTGCATAGATAGACAAATATATAGATAAATAGATAGATAAATGAATAAATTGATGGATAAATAGTTAGATAGATTCTCAATAGATAGATGGATAGATAGACAGATATATGGATATATAGATGGATAGATAGATAGATGTATAGATAGATGGATAGATAATCAGATATAAAGATTGATAGATTGATGGATAGATAGATGAATTGATAGATAGATAGATGGATAGTTAGAATAGATACATGGATAAATTAATGGTTATATAGACAGATTAATTAATTGATAGAAAAATCAATACATACCCATATAGATAGATCGGTAGATAGAAAGTTAGATAGATAAATAGTTAGGTATATAAATAGATAGATAGGTAGATAGATATATATATATTGATAGATATATAGATAGATTTATATATAGATAGTTAGATAGATAGATAGATAAATTGATAGAGAGATAGATAGAAAAATATACAGATAGATAGACATATAGATTTATAGATAAATAGATAGATAGATAGACCTATAGATAGACAGATAGACAAATAATTAGTATATAGATATTTAGATAGATAGATAGATAGACAAATAGATAGACATATAGATAGATAGATAGATAGATAGATATATTGATTGATTGATTGATAGTTTGATAGACAGCTTGATAAATAGATTGATAATGAGATTGATAGAAATATTGATAGATAAATTGATAGATAGATAGATAAATATTTAGAGACAAATTGATAGACAGATTGTTAGATGGATAGATAAAGATTTATAGACAAATTGATAGACAGATTGATAGATGGATAGATAAAGAGATAGATAGATGGGTAGAAGATGGATGGATAAATGGATAGATAGTCAGAAAGATAGATGGATAAATATTTGGATGGATAGACAGATATATAGCTGGATTAATTGACAAATAGATAGATAGATATATAGCTAGATTAATTGACAAATAGATAGACAGATAGATACATGGATAGATAGACAAATAGATAGATAGATAGTCATATAGATAGATAGATATATATATATATATATATAGACATAAAGTTATACAGATAAATAAACATATAGTTAGATCATATAGTTAGACAAATAAATATATAGATAGATAGTTAGTTAGTTAGATATATGTAGACAGATAGTTAAACATATATATAAATATAAATAAATAAATAAATATATATATATATATATATATATAACGCTATATCTATATGCAAATAATTTGATAGAAAGAAAGAAAGAAAGAAAGATTGCCATATTGATAGATAGATCAATAGATAGATAATTAGAAAGATATATAACTAGATAAATAGAAAAATAGATATATAGATAGATAGATAGACAGATAGTTAGATAGATATATTGACAAATAAATACATAGATAGATATAAAGTTTGTTAGACATATAGATAGATAGGTAGATAGATAGATCAATAGAAAAATAGATAAATAGATCGATAGACAAATAGATAAACATATAGATATACAAATTGATAGACAAATAGATAGACAGATACATAGACTAATTGATAGAAAATATAGATATATAGATATATAGATATATAGATATATAGATAAAGATATACACACATTGATAGTTAGACAAATTAATAGGCATACATATTGATAGAAAAATAGATAGGTAGATAGACAAACAGATAGCTTCACAGATTGATTAAAAGAATATAGATAGAGAGACAGATATATAAATAGTTATATAGATAAATAGATAGATAGATAGATAAATAGATAGACAAATAAATAGACAGCCAAATAGATAAACAAATAGATAGACAATATAGTTAGGTAAATTTCTTTAGATATTATAAAAAATTTCATCACTAAAATAGAATAGCGATTGTTTTTCGACAGGAAAATTTTTCCAAGCTAATTTTAGAACAATAGATATTCTCTTGCAAATTTTAGAACAATATAAATTCTCTAGCTAATTATATTTTTTCCATAAGTTAATTTTGATCATAATTAAGAGTAGTATTAAATATCTTTCGATTGAATATATACAGAAATTTCCTAGCTAAATTAGCGAGGGAAAAATCACTAGCTATTTCCATTCTAAAACTATTTTTACAATTTTGTTTTTTAACAAAGAATTTGATTACATTTTTAAATATTCTAATATTAAATTGAAAAAAATCATATACTATAAACAATTTTCAATAATTATCAAAAAGTAAGAGCAATTAAAAATTATTTTGATACAGTAGTTACATAGTTAAAACAAAAACATAACATACGTATATAATCATTTAAAAATAAATCATCATCCTCTTCATTACCCGGTGCATTTGTGCTAGACTCTCTCGTGTGGTTTTTATGTTGGAAGTCCATATGCTATCTGTCACATCAAGGCGGCTAACTATGACTCCATATAGAACATCTACTATTACATTGCAATATTAATTTTTTTAATATCATCATTCCCTTCTCTCATTACATTTATTTCTTCCTTCAAAAGAGTAACCTGCTGATCCTTCTCTTTTCTTTCTATCTCCATAAATACAAAACGTTCATTTGTTTAAATTTCTTGTTGTTCTATCGGCTCATCCATTATTACTATGATAGAAGAACTAGAAGCTTGACTGCTTTAACAAAAGGCCACTACCTTCGAGTCGATGCCGCACACTCCCTGCTCCATTTGCTCTCCTATGGTCTCCAAATTGATAGGTTCACAGTTAATTGTTTGAAGATCCATAGAACCTTGTACTTCCTGAGAAACAGCTATCACACATTCCTCCTCAAGGTCTTGTGATAAAATAGAATAAATATTGTGCTAGATATAAATAAAATAAATCAAATATTTTTCATTCCACACAACTTTTGAAATTTATAGCAGTATTCTAAAAGTTTATTAATATACCAAATTTTTATAGCAATCAATGAGACTTGATGGCAAAAAATTGCCCATCTACTTTTTTCACATGCATCTTCTTGAAAATCTCATAAAAATTGAGATCTCGACCTAATTCTACCGCCTAAAGTATGTATTTATTAAGTCAAAAAATAACATATGTTAGAAAATGTTAGCTAAAATTGTAAAAACATGTATAGATTTGAATTATTTGGATTATTAGGCCAACTGCTAAATATATAAATGTTTTAAAGTTATAAAGCATACCAAATTTTGAGCATGGTCAATGCTCAACTTTGACTCTCTCGTGTGGCGAGACATTCCTATACCTAGTCAAGCTACCTCAGTCCATCAGTTTGTGTTGGCTATCTCTATTTTTTTCTTCACTTCTGGCTCCTTCCAACACTTTAAGCCACTCATGCCACGCATCCTCTAGTATAAAATCAGGCCTATCTTTTAGAATCTTCAATTTATGGACAAAATCCGAGTACCATTCAGTAGCTTTTCTCTCCCACAATGATTTTATTTGTCCATCAAAATGGGGTGCCCATGTACACTGATTCTATATATAAAAAATTTACAAAACAATCGTATTAATACCAAGGACAAAATACTTTTATTCTTCAATAATAACCAACATAATAGGTAACTAAATAGAAAATTAATTTTCAATGCTTTTGTTTCTTTTTTTTACCTAAAAGTCATAAAAGTTAGTGTCTTTTAGTCTATTCAGAAACTTTCTTCCATGAGAATACTTTGAAATTAACTATTTTCTTGAAATACTTTGTAATTATAGTCGAACACTTGTGAGATGGAATGAAACTGTAAAAATAAACAAATAATATTGAAAACAAGCAATTCATAACAGTATATAAAAACAAAACCACTAACAGGGACATCGTAATTTTTATTAAAGTAATATTTATATAATTTTTATACCTCGAGCCATAATCTCTATTATTAACTTAGCATTGGTTGTAGAGAAAGCCATAACATTTGATGATGTCGATGGTAATGTAAATGGGGGAACAACTGATGTTGTAAAATGTGGTGTAGATACTGGTGATAAATTAGAATTGTGTCCAGGAGGGACAATGGATGGTGGCCTTATATTTGATAAAGATGTTGGTCAAGGTGTCTTTGATGGTGATGGTGATGTTGAAGTCTGGATAGGGTGGGTATGAGATGGTACTAACTGTACAAAGAGACATAAAATATTAGATGAATCTTTTCCATGTCTACATCCATGTACACCTCCACCACGATCATGTCCTTTATGTGCCATCTACTATACAAAAAGTAAAATCATATAACAAATAATAGAGATATAATGAAAACATAAATTGATATTGTATGATGAAAAACTATTCTTTTTAGAATAACACACACCAATGGATAGCAATAAATATAGAAAGTCATTGAAACTATAATATTCTAATACATTTATTATAGTTTAATTATCGGTATCACTATCATCTGCTAATGGACCTTCAGACATTTCATCTGATTCTAATGGTAGTTCCAACTCATCTTCTGATAGAGAAAGATCATCTTCAATTTCTATTAGGCCATCATTTGAGTCACATATATTTGTCTGGATCTTCATCTACATGCATAGACTCAATATCATTTATGCCATCTTCTTGAAATGCCGATGCAATAGTTAAGTTTGTACTTCTTTATTGAGATGTTAGAATTTGAAAATTTGATCATGCTTTGATTTTGCAAATGGCCTATTAGTAACTCTTATCACGAGATAAACTCGAATATGTATAATAATATACTCGAGTGGCTTGAACTGCAATAATAAAGGGCACATATTAATTAAATCAGTATTTATGATTAACATATACTAGCTTATAATTCGAATGAATCTTTGTACCCACATTTCACATAGGATCAAACCACTCATATTTTAATAATACAATCCTACTATTTTCAAGTCCATGATACTTCAACTTTATAACTTCTTCTATTTGACTATAATAATCAATCTCATCTGCACTATAACTTGTGTCATTAATGCATAAACAACTATTCATAGTTACTTTAGAAGAACCATGCCCTATTGTGTGAAATTTATATCAATTGACAATACCAAGGATAGGTTGTCATATATATAAACGGACATTTACTTAGATTCTATAATAATATATTGGAATATTTATTTGAGAGATCATTTGTATGTTGCATAAATTAAACAAATGATGTTAAAAAAATATAAGATACTAATAAATCAAATTATTCAAAAATTAAGGCTTAATAATTCTCATATAGTTTTTGAATCAATTCACAAATTCTATTTCTAGCATAGAATCAACCTCATGGCTGGGAATGGTTGGTTGTCCTTATTTTAACTACTCAACATAAATAGTACACAAATATAAATAGAGGGAAAACAATGAATATCAATTTTTAATTATTCCTATTCAGAACAAAATTATCCTATGATTAAACATGCAATCATTTTGGGTATAGATACTCACTATATGGTTCAACCTCTTTACAATTATGTAAAACATAGCTCTTGGTTGCTTTGTGCTTTTCATCTGTCATACATCTTTTTTTTGCTCTTCCAAATGCTCTTCCAGGGTGTTTGAAGATAGATAGTCTATCATCAGATTCATCTTCTACCAGCACATGACATTCATCATTCTAAGAAACATTTCTATTCTTTGTATTGAGATGTTCCTCAAAATAAAAAAAGAAAAATATGATCATTTTTCTACTAAATATGCATTGCAAATTGAACCTTCACCTTTTACATTATTTCTTACATTCAATTTCAACTTACAAAGATACCTACAACCATTATGTTAGGTTTCAATTAAATCAAATTAAAATATTAATTTATGCATGAAATAATAAAACACAACTACTTATATTTATTTACCTCGCAAAAGAATATATCCACCTATATTGCACTAGCCTAGCTATCCTTGTTTCATAAGTCAAAAGGACTGGCAAATGCTCCAATGAGTCAAAAAAACTCAATGGGAATATCCATTCATGCTTGCAAAGAATGATATGTATGTCATTCTCTAGTCTCACCAAATTATCTATTTCAATTATGGCTACAGTTAGCTGTTTGAAGAATAAACTAAGTTCTGTAAGTACTTTCCAAACACTTAAGAGAAGTATTTCATGGAAAGTAATTGGTATTGATCTCGGCATAAATACATGATAGTCTTGACTTTTCTTTCCAAATAACTTAAGATTCTTCATATCCACACATCTACCCATGTTTGACACATATCCATCATGGAATTTCAAATTTTTAACCCATTCATAAAATGTCTATCTTGCCTTCTTATCAAGAATGTAACATGCTTTAGGGTATTTTCTTGTAGTCTCATTCCATTTCAATTTAGAATGCCTATAGTAATCATTCAACTCTTATCATGATTTTAAAGTGTCCTTTATTTTTTTGTCTACTTTCTGGATAGCGTTGAAAACATTGTCAAATATTTTTAATATGCATTGCATACAAAATTTGATGAATTAAATGGGACATCCAATAGGGCATGCCCCAAAAAATACTACTTTTCCTCTTGCCAAATGTTTTGCATATTGGTCCATTAGTTTTAGTAACTTCCATTTTAATTACCTTTTTTAAACCCAAACTTTAAATCACTGTCAAGATATCATCTCTTGAACAAATAGCTAGTGGAACTATCGTCACTGTTTTAATTTTTCGAAAAGCAGTTTTATTTTTATGGGATGGATGATTTGTAGATAGAAACATATGATGGTTATCAAACCATGACTATTTACAACTAAATCTTAGAATAAAAGCAACAAATCTGTCCATGCAATTCAGGCATGCTAACTGTATTGTTGTACTCCAACTAGACAATATTGAATATGTAGGAAAATCACTTATCATCCATATTAGGGCTGCCCGCATAATTAAATTTTGCTTCTTTGAGATGTCATATGTAAACATTTCAACATTTCATAAATGATTTAACTCTGCTATAAAATGCTATATGAAAACACCCAATATGTCTTTCAAATATTTTGGCCTTGGAACCAATATTGATAGAAACATATATTAATCCTTTATGCACAACCATGGAGGCAAATTGTAAGGTGTCACTATCACCTGGCCATGTAAAATACTATTGTCCAGATTGGCTAAATGGCTGAAAACCATCATTGTAGAGATCCAATCTCACATTTCGACTTTCAATAGTAAAATTTTGATGTATATGATTAAAATGCTTCTAAGCAAGTGAATCTAATTGATGAATCATGTTCCCTTGTATAACCTCATGCTCAAAAGGCCATCTCATATAAGTGTCGTAGCATTTGATGCAAATAGCCTCTACAATCGATGAATTAAAAAGAAGTAATACATCTTCTTAAATACAACTTTCATCTTCTATCGCATTTATACAACGCAAGGTGCATTCTTAAACCGAGGATAATTACAAAAATTACAACTAATTAAATCACTATCATCACCCCAATTTAACATATATTCATTGAAACAACACTCAATTTTTTTCACTGGTAGACCCATACCTCATAGAAACTTCTTAGTGCTGTAAAAGTTATTATTGACCAAATTATTATTTGGAACAATCTCTTTCATCAGTTCTGTTACCTAATCAAATAATTTCACATAGATATAATTTTCTAACTTCATTCTCATAAGTCGAGCCACAATAACCAATTGTGAATGTGATTCACAACATGGCCACAACTCATTATCTACAGCTTTACGCATTTCATAAGATTTCTGAGCTACAGGATTAGGTGGTTCATCCATGTAATCTATATTGAAGTCTACTCCAGCAGCTTCCATGACCATTCTATGGTATATGTTTGATGTTTCTTTACTACATATATATGATTCAGTACCCTCATTTTGGTCAACATTCATAGTCATTGTACTTTCCTCTTGATAAATCCAAACAAAATAATTTGGTACAAAGTCATATTTAGCCACATGGTATCTAATAATATTTACATCACGAAAAAATATATTCTCACACTTATGGTTATTACATGGAACTTAATTTTATTTCCATCCATCCATCTCTATTGACCATGGGCAAAGTTGATAAAAGTTTCTAGCCCACTCAACAAATCTTTATTCAAAATTCTATTCATAAACCTTTTGTACATCCATTGATGATATGAACTCATTTTGCCATGTTATATTTGCAAAAAATTATGCCTAATCATAATTCTGAATGAAACATACAATGACTTCAAATAATTCTAATAATTAAATAAAAATACTTACAGATGAATATGTAAAGATAAAATATCATGAATATCTCGTCAATGCATTTTGCAGAATCTACATGAAGAAACAGAGCATTTATTAGCATGCTAAAGATGAAAAGATATCATGCTATTGCTAGATGAAGGGAGTATGTCTTTTCTAGTGCACCAATCAAAGCCACACAAAAAAGAAAGCATTAGGAGAACATTAGAACCAAGTGAAAGTATAAGAAAGGGAAGAAAAAAAGAAAGGAATTTCAAGTTTGAAGGAGTAAGCTTCTCACTTCTCAATGAAGATTAAAGATCAAAAATTCAACTATGATTCAACTCAATCTTTGAATATAAAAATAAATAGGAAAAAAATGGAATGAAGATCCAATTCCAAGAACTCTTGGAAAATGAATTAATGAAGAAATATATGATGCATACAAAAATATCATTAAATATTAGCGATGGAAATTATAACTAACCCAACTAGGTAGTGAATTATCTCTAGCTAAATACATATATTTTGAGAAAATAAACATTAAAGAAATTATCACTTCCATTATATATAAACTCATAAAAAAATAAATTCAGATAATTATTTTGTGATGGATTTAAAGTAGCTAGGGATAATCCGTCGCTAAATCCATCGCTAAATTCTCCACTTTTCTTTGCGTGGAATTTATGAAAATCTTAGCGACGGACTTTGTCGGGATATAATTAGCTAGGCAAAATCCATCGTTAAATTCTCCAATTTTCTTTGTGTGGAATTTACGAAAATATTAGCGACGGATAATGTTGGGATCTAATTAGCTCGGGAAAATCTATCAATAAAATACGTCGCTCATAATTAGGTAGGAAAATTACATTGCTAAATCTATCGCTAAATTCCCTACTTTTCTTCGCGTGGAATTTATGAAAATATTTGTGAGTGAAATTTTTCATTCGACCATTTCCATCGCTAATCTATTGCAAATTTTTATTTCAATGAAAATCAAAAATCCTTTGCTATTCCCAAACTAATCCGTCATAATTTAGCTAGGGATTGACCCTAGCTAAATTTCCCTAGGTAAATAAACATTTTCTTGTAGTGATATATATTTATGCCTATATGTGTATAACTATATATAAATATTTGTAAAACTATGTAACACTCTATATAATTAAATATAACTATATTTGTAACTATATATACATATATGTATTCATATAATTAAATCTAAATATTTGTTTATAATATTGTATACATTATGTATAACTACTTATAACTACTTATATGCATATATCTATATATAACTATATGTTTAATTATATATAACTATTTATAACTATATAGATTATATGTATAATAATATATAACTATAAATAATTGCATCTTACTATATATATAACACTAAAAGCTTTATACATAATTATATTTAAATATATAATTTACAACATATATTTATACATATATTTGTATATATGTATGATATATAAAATTATATGAACAAATATATGTACCTACAAGTATAAATATAAGTATAAATATATGTGTAACTGTATGTATAACCACATGTAATTTTATTTATAATTACATGTATAAGAACATACAACATTATGTTCGACTACATGTGTATAACTATATATAAATATTTGTATAATTATGTAACACTCTATATAAATAAATATTACTATATTTGTAACTATGTACACATATATGCATACATATATGTAAATCTATATAATTGATTATAACTTTGTATACATTTATGTATAATAACATATGACTACGTATATGAATATATCTATATATAACTATATGTTTAACTATATATAACCTTATTTTCAGTAAATATACGATAGGTATAAGAACATATAACTATAAATAATTATATTTGCCTAAATGTATTACTAAAAAAACATTATACATACCTATACATAAATATATAATTAACAACATATATTTAATATACATTATTATATATTAGTATATAAAAATTTATTTTATGATATCTATACCTATAGATAACAATATGTACACATATATAAAACTAAATAAAAACATATTTATACCAACATGTTTAAATATAAGTATAATTATATGTGCACCTATATGTATAACCACATGTAGCTATATTTATAATTAGTGTATAACAACATACAACATTATGTTTAACTATATGTGTATAATTATTTACATATATTTGTATAACTATATAAAGCTATATATAATTAAATATAACTATATTTGTAACTATGTATACATATATGTATGCATATATGTAAATCTATATATGAGTTTATAACTTTGTATACATTTATGTATAACTACTTATAACTACTTGTATGAATATATCTATATATAACTATTTGTTTAACTATATATAACTATTTATAACTATATATATTATATGTATAATAATATATAACTATAAATAATTGTATCTTACTATATGTATAACTATAAAAGCATTATGCATAACTATATTTAAATATATAATTTACAACTTATATTTAATATATATTTGTATATATTAGCATATAAAAAAGTATTTTACTATATCTATACCTATACATAATTATATGTATAAATATATAAAATTATATGAAAATAAATATAACCTACATGTATAAATATAAGTTTAACTATATGTGTAACTATATGTATAACCACATGTAACTATATTTATAATTACATGTATTACAACATACAACATTATGTTTATCTATATGTGTATAATTATATATAAATATTTGTATAACTATATAAAACTCTATATAATTAAATATAACTATATTTCTAACTATGCATACATATATCTAAATCTATATATTTGTTTATAACTTTGTATATATTTATCTATAAATACATATAACTACTCGTATAAATAAATAAATAGATATATATATAAGCACACATACATAACTATATGTTTAACTATATATATATATATACATAATAATATGCTTCTCAATAAGTTGAGAGTTTTATGGATCTTCAACAAATTGACCATGATCCTATCTATTTGGAGACCATAGAAATTTATAAGAAGTAGCGAGTGTATAGCATCGGCTCAAAGAAAGTGGTATTTTATTGTAGTAGTCATGCTTCTATTTCATCTATCATAGCAATGGTGGATGAGGCGGTCGAACAACAGGTAATTAAATCAAATGAATGTTTTGAAGTTATGGAAACATAAATCAAAGAGAAGGATGAATAGATATCTCCTTTGAAGGAAGAATGTGGAAAATGAAAGATGAGAAGGATGATTAGATTACTAATTTGATGGAAGAAATGCAGGAAATGAAAGAAGAGAAAGAAGAGTAGATTACTCATTTGAAGGAAGAAATGTAAGAAATGAAAGAAGAGAAGGATGAGCAGATTACTCATTTGATAGATGAAAGGAAGAAATTAAAGAAATGAATGATGAGATGAATAAAATTAAGAATGTAATGAAATAGCAGATGTCCTATATGGAATAACAGTTAGCAGCATTGACATAAAAAATAATAATCGGAGATCCATCTACGAAACCTCGTAGGAGAGGCTAGCACAAAATCATCAACTAATTATGATGATGATTTCATATCAGAATTATTTTTGAATTGTTTTTGATTTTTGTCTGTGTGTAGCAAAACATGATGAGATTTTTTTGAGAGTTTCAAATTTTTTTATTCTAGTTTTATTTTTTATTTTACTGATTAACCTTATAATGAATCTTTGCAGGACATTTAATGTGAGACGCATGAAAATAATATGATTCAAAGCATTCAGACATTACTATGGTGCTTCCAATGCATGTGTCCCATATTTATCGATTTCAGCTGGATCAAAAGGAGGCCAAGCTTCTATTTTATTCATTATTTCTGAAGTATTTTATTTTTTACTCTCTTTCTCTATAAAGATCATTGATAGACATCTTTTAGATATTTTTTGAAGTTGTATGACTATCAACTTAGATTTGTGTTTGTTCATTTCTATAATTACTATTTTTATATATTTGTGAATATGTTTGTGTGTCCCCGAATATTTTGGGTAGATTTTTAGCTTATTCTAGGTATGTAAAAGGCTTGGCTGGTCCTCCTAGTGCTAGGGAACAGCACCTTAGGTTCTGAAGTCGTGAGATGAATGAAAAAATTATGGTCCCACACAGACGCATGTTTGTTCTTGACACTCTTATTTCATGCAGATATGTGTTGTCACAATTCAAATTTATGACTACTTTTTATTGCTCATCTGTGAAATTAAACTGTTGAAATGTTAATAGCCATTACAATTCCTAAATGAACCTATAGGTGTGGAAAAATTCAATACCATGCAACCTGATATTATTTCAACTTCTATTTCCCTTTTATTTGTCACTTTCTAATTTTCTTATAATTAACAATGGACAGATGCATGAAGCTGGGTAACTCAGAATAATATTTTAATGGATTGTTCACTAGAAATCTTGAAGTCATCTTGATTCAGTAATTTAAAAATATGCTCATTATTATATCATTGTGTGAAATTTCTAGCAAATAGCAGTTGGGTTTGCTTGTGCTAGTCTATCTATTTATCAATGCCATAGAGTTGTGTTCTTTATTGGTTTGTAAATGTACAATGTTATGCTCCATGCATAAGTGTAACAATGTTCTTTATCTGTGGGGAGTACCAGATGACAAGAACTAGAAGATGCTAATCATGTTGAGAGATGTATATGTGTGTATTTTAGACCTAGATTATTTCCATTTGTTGTCTTTGATATTATATGTATTTGCATGAAAGTACATGTGTGTGTGTGTGTGTCATCTAAGGATATGTGATTATATATACTTACATATAATACTACAGTATATAAGTACGTATATACTACACTATATATGTACGTATATACTCAGTATATATGTATGTATATTTAGAGTATATATGTACGTATATACCTATTATATATGTATGTAAATACCGAGTATATATGTTCATATATACTGAGTATATATGTACATATACTCAGTTTATACTATAGTATATATACATATATACTATAGTATATATGTACGTATATACTAAGTATATACCTATGTATATACTATAGTATAACCCTATGTATATACTTAGTATATACATAAGTGGGTGCATATATATATTTGTATACATGTATATTTTTTCATACATACACACCCATTTACACACACACACACACACTTGAATATATAATTGTTCAGGTTGGTCTAGTCATCATCATGAATTGCTTACTGGTGCAGGTTATAAAAGCAATGTATATTAGACCTTCTCCAAAGCTGTGGCATGAAGATATTTCTGGTCCAGGCCTGCATGGCAGACGTAGATAGACAGACACAGATAAAGGCTTTTAGAAATTGGGTATATACACAACATCACATTGTACAAAGCATATGTATGAGGAAATAATTTTTCTTGTTGTAGGTTCTGCAATTATTGGTTCTACCTATACTAGGTCTTAGAATGATGATGATGATGATGCTATTGTAGTATCATGTAATTTTATTAGATTTCACAAAACATTATTCAATTAGAAGGAAAAATATAATATTACTTGATTTTTACATGCTGTAAGTGCCATGAAGAATATCGAGTCTTGTTTTGGGAGAAGCAACTCGCCACCTCATCAAAAACTTGCTCAATCTCAAAACAAGTGGTTGGCAGGGAACTTAATCAGTATAGCATCATTGCCCACCCCACTTTTATTATTAGTGGCAGCAGCATAAGCAACAATAAATACGTACGTATATATTCAATATATACCTACGTATATACTCATTTCCTTCTGTTGACTTTGATAGAATGTGTATTTGCATGAAAGTATATGTGTGTGTCTAATCTAAGGCTATGTGATTATATATACATACATATAATACTATAGTATATTCGTACGTATACACTAAGTATATAAGTACGTATATACTATAATATATAAGTATGTAGATACCGAGTATATACGTACATATATACTATAGTATATAAGTAAGTATATACTGAGTATATATCTACCTATATAGTATAGTATATATGTACATATATACTATATTATATACTGAGTATATATGTAGGTATATACTACAGTATATATGTATCTATGTATATAATCGGTATATACGTACGTATATACTCGGTATATACGTACGTATATACTCGGTGTATACGAAAGTATATACTAGGTATATACATACGTATATACTCTATATATACATACATATATACTAAGTATATACTTAAGTATATACATACGTATATACTCAGTATATATGTACGTATATACTGAGTATATTCATACATATATACTCAATATATATGAACATATATACTCGGTATATACTTATATAGATACTCAATATATACATATGTATATAGTAAGTATATACGTACAAATATATTGAGTATATACGTATGTATAAATTCAGTAAATGTACTATATTACTTGAGTATTATATGTACATATATACTGAGTATATATGTACTCGGTGTTTATTTACATATAATACTATAGTTTATATGTACAAATACCACAGTAATATATGTAACTAGTGAAATGCTAGTATATATGTAGATATACTTTGTAGTATATATGTACATATACATTGTAGTATTATATTTTTATCAAAACATATCTTTATTTATTTATTTATTTAGATTTTATTGACTAGTTTAAATTTCATATTGATATGGTACCGCATTATTTCCCATAGGAAGCTTGTATAAGTGAAGGGATTTTTTACCAGACATGACTCACTACGACTCAACAGCTTTGTTGCAGCAGAAAGATGGTGATCAGAAGAGTTGAGCAGAGAAAGCAATGCCAAATAATGGACAGATTATACTTTATGCACTATCGGTAGATACATTGATGAATAAGATGTAATAAAATTTTGTTATGTTTTTGTTTTAATTATATAAAATATTATATCAGAATAATTTATTAAATGATTTTATTTTTTTGTTATTTATAGTTTCTATTTTTATTCAATTTAATATAAAAATATTAAATTATTAAATTAAGGTTTTTGAAAAAAAAATTTAATTCTTAAAATAGTTTTGGAATGAAAATTGCTAGGGATTTATCCCTTGCTAATTTAGCTAGGGTAATCATTATTTTAGCTAGGGACACTTTTCCTCATTAATTTTTAGCGACAGGCACTTTAGATTTGGGAAGGCTATCGTCGCTAATTCGTTGTTATATCCTGTTTAGCGATGGAAACCCCTCTATTTGGCTAAGGAAATTTTCATTGTTATTTGGGATTTTTCTTGTAGCATATCTATCTAATTGTCTATCTTCTCTCTATCTATATGTCTATCTAATTATCTATCAATATTTCTTTGTATCTGTCTATATATCTATCTATCTTTCTTTCTTTATTTCTTTCAATTTGTTTTTCGAACTTTCTATCTATCTATTTATCTATCAGTCTATCCCTCTATCTATCAATCTATCTATCTATATATCCATCTATGTATCTATCTAAAAATCTATCTTTATATCTGTCTGTCTATCAATATATTTATCTATTTGTCTATCTATATGTCTATCAATTTGTCTATTTATCATTCTATCTTTTTGTTTATCAATCTATCTATCTATCTATCTATCAATAAGTCTATCAAACTATCTATATATATGCCAATTTGTCTATGTGTTTTTCAATTTGTTTGATTGTTTGTCTAACACTTTGTTTGTTTGTTTATTTATTTGTTTGTCTGTCTATTTGTCTTATTGTTTGGCTTTATACCTACCTATCTATCTATCTACTTTGCCTACCTGATTATCTGCCTACTTGACTGCTTGCCTCACTACTTGCCTACCTACCAGTCTATTTATCTATCTGTCTATTTGTCGATCTATCTATTTGCCTATCTATTTATCTATCAATATATTTATTTATTTATTTATCTATCTATCTGTCTATCTATATGTCTATCTATTTGCTTGTCTATCAGTCAGTCCATCTGTCTATCAATCTTCCTGTCTATTTGTTTGTTTGTTTGGCTGTCTACCTATCTATATATCGATCTATCTATTTATGTGTCTATATATATATCTATATATCTATTTATCTATCTATATATCTTTCTTTCTATCTACCTGTCTATCTATCTATCTATTTATCTGTCTATCTATTTGTTTATTTTTCTCTCTATCTATTTGTCTATCTATATGTCTATCTATCTCTATGTATTTTTGTCTATCTTTCTATTTATCTTTCAAGCATTCAAAATATCCATATGTTTATCTATCTATCTGTTAATCGATCGATCTATCTATCTATCTATCTGTCTGTCTATCTGTTTATCTATCTATGTGTCAATCAATCTATCAATCAATCTATCTATCAATCTATCTATATGTCGATGTATCATTCTAAATATTAGTGTATATGTCTATCTATCTGTTTATCTATCTATCAATATATTTATCTATCTTTTTGTCTATCTATCTTTTTGTCTATCTATCTTTCTATCTATATATCTCACTTTGTATTTATTTATCAATCAATCAGCTGTTTATCTACCAGTTTCTCTATATGTCTATCTATATGTCTATCTAAGTGTGTAATAATCAATATATCTATGTGTCTATCTATCTATCTAAATATATGTCTATCAATCTATATATCTATCTATCTATTTGTCTATTTTTCTATCTCTCTATCTATATTTTTATCTATCTAATTGTCTAATGATTTATCTGTCTATCTATTTATCTGTCAATCTATTTATCTATCTATCCGTCTAATAATCAATTGATATATCTATCTATCTATCTGTCTGTCTTTATATCTATGTATCTATCTATCTATTAATAAATCATATATATATATATATATATATATATATATATATATATATATATATATATATCAATATGTTTATCAATCAATCTATCAATTTGTCTATCAATATATCTATCAATCTTTCTATTAATCTGTCTATCTATATATATGTCTATCTATCTCTCTATGTATTAGTCTTTTAGTTAGTTAGTCTGAATGTCCGTCTTTCAATCTACCTATTTGTCTATCTATTTATCTATCTATTTATCTATCTATTTATCTATCTATTTATCTATCTATTTATCTATCTATTTATCTACCTATCTATTTATCTATATGCATATCTTTCTATTTATATAATTTTTTATCTATTTGTATGTCTATTTATCTTTATATATATATATATATATATCTATTTATATATATAGATAAACTTATCTATCTATCTTTATATGTCTATTTGTTAGTCTATCTATTTGTTAGTCTATCTTTATATGTCTATCTATTTATCTTTCTATTTGTCTATCTATCTAACTATCTATTTATTTATCTATTTCTCTATCTATAAACTTATCTATCTATCTGACTGTCTGTCTATCTTTATCTCTATATGTCTATCTATGTGTTTATCTTTATGTCTAATTATCTATCTATTTATCAGTGTATATATATTGATCTATCTGTCTGTCTATTTATTTGTCTATCTATTTTTCTATCAAATCTATGATCTATCTATATATGTCACTGTCTAATAATCTATCTGTATATTTATCTATCTATCTATCTATCTATCTGTTTGTCAATCAATCAATCAATCTATCTATATGTCTATCTATCTATTTTTGTATATATATATATATCTATCTAATTATCAATCAATCAATCTATCTATCAATCTGTTAATCCACAACAAGAAAAATCCCAAATAGATAGGGAAAATTCCCTATCTAAATGGGGCGTTTCTGTCGCAAAACATGATATAGCGATGGATTAACAACAGAAGCATTCCCAAACTAAAGTACTTGTCACGAAAAATTAGTGAGGGAAAGAGTACTTAGCTAAAATTTTACCGACTGAAATTCCCTAGCTAAAATATTAATTTACCTAACTCAATTAGAAGATAACTTTTCTAACTAAATTAGCAAGGTATAATTCCCTAGCTAAATGCGGGTTTTCCGTTGCTAAACTTGTATAACGATGGAAGCTTTCCCAATCTAAAGTGCTCATCACTTAAAATCAGTGAGTGAATTAGTCCATATCTATAGTTTTAGCGACAGAAATATCACTAGCTAATATAATAATTTTCTTAGCTAAAGTAGCAAGGAAAAATTTCCTAGCTAAATAAGCAAGAGAAAATCCCCTAACTAAATTAGAAAGAGAAAATTCCCTAGCTATTTTCAGTCTGAAACTATTTTTAAAAAATTTTTTTATTTTTCAAAATATTTAATTAAATAATTTAATATTTTTATATTAAATTGAATTAAAACTGAAACTATAAACTATACTTTATAATTAACAAAAAAATAAAATCATTTAATTAATTATTTTGATTCGATAATTTACATAATTCAAACAAAAACATAACAAAATTGTATTTCATTTTATTCATTAATGTATCTATAGACAATGTATAAAATAAAATGTATCCGTGCATTGAGACTGCTTTCTTTTTCTCTACTCCTTTGATCACCATCTTTCTAATGTGACAAAGTTGTCCGAGTCACGGTTCATCATGTCTAGTGAAAATCCCTTCACTTATACAAACTTCATATGGGGAACAATGCGGTACCATATCTGCACGAAATTTAAACCAGTGAATAAAATCAAAAATACAAATAAAAAAAGTTATGATTTGATAAATATATAATACTGCAGTATATATGTACATATATACTATAGTGTATATTTACATATATTACTACAATATTATATGTACAAATATTATTGTAATATATGTACGTTTATGTACATATATACAACATTTGATGCTTCCACCACTGCCGCCATTACTACTACTACTACTCATGCTATTGCTGTTGCTGTTGCTGCCGCTCCTGCTACTGCTACTACTACTGTTATTGCTACTGTCGCTGCTGTTGATGCTGCCACTACTGCCATTGTTGTTGTTGTTGTTGCTGCTGCTGTTGTACCCGCTATGGCAGCTACGGTTACCGCCGTAGCCGCTACAGATGTTGTTGCTACCACTGTTGCTGCTGCTGATGCTGCTGCCGCCACCGCCATTACTGCCGCTGCTGTTGCTGCCACTACTACTGCTGCCGCCGCCGCTCTTGTCACTACTACTCATGCTGTTGCCGCCGGTGCTACTGCCGCTGATAATAAAAGTTGGGGGGCGATGATGCTCAACTGATGAACTTTTCTGCCAACCACTCATTTTGAGATTGAGCGAGTTTTTGACGAGATGGCGAGCAGCTTTTCCCTAAATAGGTCCCGATATTCCTCTTGGCACTCACGGCCTATAAAAATCAGGTAATGATACATCTTCCCTTCTGATTGAATATTGTTTTGTGAGATGTAATAAAATTACACGGCACTACACGTGCATCATCATCATCATCCTAAGACCTAGTACAAATTATAATTATATAATCATTGCAGAACCTACAGCAAGAAAACTTATTTCCTCATACATATGATTTCTACCATGTGATAATTGCAAATCTACACAATTACTAAGAGATTTAAAACCAACCTCTGTCTACCTGGCTGGCTTGGATAAACAATATCTTCATGCCACAACTTTTTGGAAAGGTCTAATATTCATGACTTTTATGACGTGGATATGTAAGCAATGCACGATGATGACCAGACCTAGCCCGAGCAATTATATATTCAAACATGTGTGTGTGTGTGTGTGAAAGGGTGTATATGTATGACAATACATCCCTATCTACAAATTAATATATGCATACACTTATGTACATACTCAGTATATACCTACGTATATACTTAGTATATATGTACTGTATATACCAAGTATATGCATACTTATATACTCGGTATATGTACATATACATTGCATGTCATCCACCACATGACTCTGAAAAGAAAGATCAGCATACTACAAGAGCTAGCACATGAGGCCTAGTATTCCACTGCCAGACCATGCAACTATGCATGGTAAGTAGAAAACTACTATCATTAACAAATTGCTCATGCTTCAAACTTTACTAAAACTAATTGACAAATAGAAAATAAAAAAAGATGTCATGTGAAAATCAGAATAGTACATGCCCAGACAAATACAATTTTTATCTTTCAAAACAATATAAAAAAACAACACGTGACAAAACAAAATAATACAATCTCCAATGACTTTGATACTAATTCAATCACAACATGCTTATTATCTTATAAATCTAACATGCTCTCTAAGATACATTTTCATTATGTATTTCTTCTACTATTTGATGCTATACTTGGTCTCTTTTACAGGTTTTGTTGCATTAGGAATGAGGCACCTAAACACATGTATATATATTATTGAACAAGATATCAAAGCGGGGGAAATAAAAGTGACAATGCCACCACCACCACCATCATTCCAGCTAACATGTTGGAGACTACCCCATGACACCTGATGTTTTTTTAAAGAACAAATGTAAAAGTGTTTGGAGCATTCCATCAATATAAGCACTACACTACCTAGGCTAGATACAAGTGAAATAAAAAATACATAAATTAAAATAGTGCAATAAATATAATGAATATTATATATATCCATCACCTCAAACTTTAAAGAAAAAATAAATTAAGATACTCTAGATAGTTCTCATGAAAATCTTTGCCAACAATTGTGATGATAATGGTTATTGCCTGGCCCGGCATGTGCCCAACCTAGAATAGCCTGGGTTTTAACCAGGGGAGCTAGGCATGACGTTGTCAGTGCTTGGCCTTGGCACCTGGTCCAGCTAACAAGGGTCCATGCCCTGGACCCTGGACTCTTGTGGGCTATGTCCCCTGGACAGTGTGTACAGGTGGCAAGTGCTGAGCATGATGGCAGCATTATATCAATATATTATACATAACATAGATGTGTTAATTGTTATGTGTATCTATATATATACATAATATAATTATTGCATATTACAATATACAAAATACATACATAATGTATATAGAATGTACATACAATGTGTATATACACTTATATTGAATATATACATATACACATTGTATATAGACATAAATTATTCTATAGATACATATATACATAAAGTAAATACAAAATATATACATACATACATAGTAAATAGAAAATTTAAAATTATGAATACAAAAAATTTAATAACATTAGAAAATTATTTAATTTTAAATTATAATTAATATTTATAAAATAAAATATGGTAACATAATCTTTCAAAATAAAACTAAAACATACAAAATATTACAAATCATTAAGTCATAAAATGATAAAAATTATAAGATCATTTTTAATCTAACTGTTATGATCTGTACAACATTATGTTTTATCATATACATCATCATATGTATTTTGTTGTAATGTAGGAATTTGATCATGAAGACTCATCTATGTATTATCTTAATCTTTCTATCATAACAAATTTTGAATAATATTGATTATAATTTGATTTTACTCTCTAAAATAATATTCACAATCATAAATATGATAGAATTTAATATATACTAAACACAAGTAGAGATCAGCAAATCATGAGATATTTTAGATATCACAAGAAAAAATTTATATAATTTTTACAAACTCGATGCATCTAGATTTTTAATATCCTTGAAAAAAGTTGAATAATAATTGATGTCTAAGTATTTTAACAGGTTATAAAGACTCATATTCGACAGACCAACCTATCATTTGCCTCTAACTTATTTGAATTAAAAATTTATCATCTTCAAATTCTTCATAATCACAATTTAATTAAAACAAAAATACTTATTTTTTTAATATTTAAATAAATTTTTTAATTAATCATAAATTTTACTTTTTTATTGTAATAGTTGATTAATCCCTAATATAAATATAAAAAGTTTTTATAGTTATACATATAGTAAGATACAATTATTTATATTTATATGTTATTATACATATAGTATATATAGTTATAAATAGTTATATATAGTTAAACATATAGTTATATATAGATATATTCATATAAGTAGATATATGTAGTTATACATAAATATATACTAAGTTATAAACAAATATATAGATTTACATATATTTTTACATATATGTATATATAATTACAAATATAGTTATATTTAATTATATAGAGTTTTATATAATTATACAAATATTTATATTTAGGTATACACATAGTTTAATTATAGATTACTACAAACCTTGCAAAATTTTGATTTAATGCAAACATGCTAAATTCTACATCACTAAAAACTCTATGTCATGATTTTGCAAACCTTAATGTCATAAATATATAATACTATAATATATATGTACATATATATAGTAGTATATATGTACATATATATTGATATATATATGTACATATACATATATAGCAGTATATATCTATACACTAATATATATGTATATGTATATATATACAGGTATATATGTACAAGTATTTTTATGTACATATATACTTAGTAAATGCACATATACACTGTAGTGTATATTTACATATATACGAGTATACATATACACTAGTATAAATGTACATGTATGTACATTTACATTGTAGTGTACATGTATGATTACAAGTTAGAGCTTATATTACTCATTATTATTAAAACATTGTGATATTATTACAAGTTTCAATTTTTATGAATATTTTATTAGCATTCATTAGTTTTATAAGGAAAATAAAGTAATACATGAAAGCTATCATCCAAATCATACTTGATTTCTGAGGCTGTTTTGTATTGATCCATAGCTCCAAGTAATTATAAGTAGTTATACATATATAAATGTATACAAAGTTAAATAATTAAAGATTGACTAGAGAACTTCCATCAATAAATCCATTACTATATTCTGGATGTAATTAGCTAGAGAAGTTCATCCGCTAAAGCCCTAATTATATTCTAAATTTTATTTGCTAGGGAAATTCTACCATTAAATCAATCGCTATTTTCCGGATAAAATTAGCTAGGGACGTTCCATCGCTAAATCAATCACTATATTCCAAATGAAATTAGCTAGAAAAAATCCATCACTAAATCCATCGCTATATTCTGGATGTAATTAGTTAGAAAAATTCCGTCCCTAAATCCATCACTAAATTCTCTATTTTTCTTTGTATGATATTTACGTTGCTATTTCATTGCTAATTCGTCGCTTATCCATCGCAAATTTTTATTTCAATATAAAATTAAAAATCCCTTTCTATTCCCTAGCTAATCCCTCACAATTTAGCATCGGTATTGATCCCTAGCTAAATTTCCCTAGCTAAATGAACATTTTCTTGTTATTGATCAATCTATATATCAATCTATATATCAATCAGTATCCTTATCTATTTATTTGTTTGTCTTACTATAAGTCTATATGTCTATTTCTCTTTGTTTGTCTATTTGTCTATTTGTCTACTTACCTGCCTAATAATCTAAGTGCTTGACTTCCTACCACACTGCATACCCGCATACTTATCTATGTATCTATCTATCTATCTATATGTCGATATATCTATTTATCTGTCTATATGTCTATCTATCTATCTGTCTGTCTGTCTATCTGTCAGTCTATCTGTCAATCTGTTAGTCTATCTATCTATATGTCAATCAGTCTGTATGTCTATCTGTAAGTCTGTCAATCTGTCTATCTTTTCTATCTATCTATTTTTCTATATATGTCTATTATCTATCTATCTATTTTTATATCTATATATCTCTATATATGTCTATCTATCTTTCTATCTATTTATCTATTAGTCAATCTATATGGCATTATATATATATATATATATATATATCTATCTATCTATCTTACTATCTATTTGTCTATCTATCTATCTATCTATGTATCTATTTATCTATCTTTATATCTATCTAACTATCTATCTATCTATTAATCTATCTATCTGTTTATCTATCTATCTATATGTTTATATATTTGTCTATCTATATATCTATCTATCTTTCTTCTTTCTATCTATCTATCTGTATATCTATCTATCTATCTGTATATCTATCTGTCTATCTATGTGTCTATCTATTTTTCTATCTAGCTATCTATCTATATATCTAATTGTCTATCTTTCTATTTATCTTTCTATTATCTATCTAATTGTTTATCTATAGTCTATCAATCACCCTATCTATCTATTTAGCTATCCATCCATCCATCCATCTATCTATCTATCTATCTATCTGCCAACCTATTTGTCTATCTTTGTATCTATCTATCCTTCTATATTTTTATCAATCTATTTGTCTATCTATAAGTCTTTCTATCTGTCATTCTATCTATCTACCTATCATGTATGTATTTATCTATATGTCTATCTATCTATATATCTATTTGTCTAAAAATTTGTCTATCATTATGTCTATATATATGTAATTATATATCTAACTATCTATTTATCAGACTATAAATCTCTCTATCTAACTATATATTAAACTTTATATTAATCTATCTATAAATTGGACTATCAATCAATCATTCAATCTGTCTATCAATCTATTGATCAATCTATCATTCCATCTATCGATCAATATGTCTATCAATCTATTTATAAGTTGGTCAATCACTCTATCTTTCAATCTGTCTATCTATCTATCAGATATCTATCTATCTACCTATCTTTCTTTCTATTATTCTTTCTGTCTATCTATCTTTCTATCAATCTTTCTATCTATCTGTTTGTCTTTCAATTTATATCTTTATCTTTCTATATGTCTATCTAGATAGATTGATTGACAAAAAAGGAAAATATATAGATAAGTAGATAGATAGATAGATAGAAGATTAGAAAGAAAGAAAGATAGATAGATAGATATATTCACTAATAGTCTAATAGACAAAAAGGTATTTAGACAGTTAGAGAAATAGATAAATAGAAAGACAGGTAGATCGACAAATAGATAAACAAAAAGATAGATAGATAGATAGAAATATATATATATAGACAAAAAGACAAATAGATAAACAAATAGAAAGATTAATAGATAGATTCAAAGATAGATAGACAGAAAAATAGGCTAAAGATAGATATATAGTAAGATGGATAGATATATAGATATTTAGATAGATAGAAAAACATATAGATAGATATACAAATAGATAAATAAATAGATATACAAGTATAGAAATAGATAGATAGCCAAATAGACACATAGATAGATATATAGATAGACATATAGATAGATAGACAAAAACAAATAAAGATATAGACATATAGATAGATAGACAAATATATAGATAAATATATTGACAGACATATAGATAGATAGATAGTTAAATAGAAACACATAGATAGATAGACTATTAGACAAATAGATAAATAAATAGATTGAATAATAAATAGATAAATATACAGATAGATTGATAAAAAAAAGGCAAATAGAAAAATAAGAGGAAATATCGATAGATAAATAGAGAGTTAGAAAGATAGATTGATATATAGATTGATAGATACATATATAAATATATAGGCAAAAGATAGATAAATAGATAGACGTATACAAAGATAGATAGACAGATAGATAGACAGATAGAAAGATTGATTGATTGATAGACAGAGAGATATATAGATAGATTGATAGACAAACATATAGATAGATAGATAAATAGTTATCTATAGAGATATATAGAAAATTAGATAGACAAATACATAGATAAATAGATAGATAGGCCAATAGACAAATAGAAAAATAGAAAAATAAATAGATAGATTGACAGATAAAAAGTTAGATAAATAAATAGACAAATAGAAACATAGATATATATATATAAATAGACAAATAGATAGATACACATATAGATACACAGATAGATAGATAGATACAAAGAAAGATAAATAGAAAGATAGATAGACAAAAAATTAGATAGAAAATAAATAGATAGAGAAGTTCTGAATTTATAGATAGTTAAATAAATACTTAGGTAGATTGATAGATTAATAGAGAAATAAATATATAAATAGATAGATACACAAATATTTATAAGGATAGATAGACATATAGATAGTTACATTGAAATTCAGATATATAGATACATAGTTAGATAGATAGATATACAAATAATCATATAGATAGTTACATAGATTGATAGATTAATAATAGATAGATAGAAAGATAGATAGATATATAGATAGAAAAGTAGCCATATAGATAGATAGTTAGTTAGATATACAGATTGATTGAAAGATAGTGAGACAAATAGATAGATAGATAGATAGATACATAGTCTAATAGATTTATATATTAAAAGATACATAGAGAGATATAAACAGAGATAGAAAAGACAAATAGAAAGATAAACAAATAGATAGATAGATAGATGAAGATATATTGATAGACATATAGAAAGATAGACAAATAGATAGATAGACTAATAGTCTAATAGATGAATAGAGTGATTGAAAGAAACAAACTTATAGATAGACATATAGAAATATAGATAGATACAAAGATAGATACATATATCGACAAAACTAAAAATAGATAGATATACATATAGATAGATATACAAATAAATAGATATAAACATAGTCACGTAGATAGAAATATAAATATTAATAGACAGATTACATATAGACAAATATATAGATAGGCAGATAGATGATATATATGTTGATAAAAAAAGAAAGAAAGATAGATAATTATATAGATAGCAGATAGATATATAGTAACATAGACACATAAACACTTAGACATAAAAACTAATTGACACATAGAACCATAGACACATTGATAGAGTGATAGATAAAAAGATAGACTAATAGATAGATAGATAAACTAATAGATAAATAGATATATAGATTGACAGATATAATACTGATAGATACACAAATAGACTAATAGATAGATAGATAGACAAATAGATAGATAGCAAGATATATAGATAAACAAATATACAAAGAGACATATAGATAGATAGATAAATAGACAAATATATAGATTGATAGATATATAGATATACAAATAGATAGATAGACAAATATATAGATAGACAAATAGATAGATAGACAAATAAATAAATAGTAAGATAGATAGATAGATAGATAGACAAATAGTCAGTTATATAAATAGACAAATATTTAGATAGAAAGATATGTAAATAGATATATAGAAAGATACATACAAACATATATAGATAGATAGATAGATAAAAATATAAATAGATAGATAAATAGATAGATAGATATATTATTCGACAGATAGATAGATAAATAAACAGACAATCTGATAGATAAATAGATAGATAGATTGATAGACAGATAGAATGATAGATAGATCTATATATTTGAAGATAGGCAGATAGATAGATAGACAAATAGTCATATTGGCATATTGACATATAGATAGATAGACAAATAGTCAGATAGAGAATATAAAAAAGATAAATAAGCAGATAAGTAGATAATTACATAGACAGATAAATAGATAGTTAGATAAAAATATAGATAGATAAATAGATATCTTAAAAGGAAAATAGATAGATAGATATATAGATATATAGATAGATACTTAGTTAGATAGGTAGATAGATAAATAGAAAGATAAACTTATAGATAGAAAGACAATTAGATAGTTAAAAAGATAGATAGCTAGACAGATCGATAGATAGGCACATAAATAGCTAGATAGTTGACAATTAGATAAATAGATAGTTACATAGATAGATAGATAGATAGAATGAAATATAGATACATATATAAATAGATATGCAAATATAAAGATAGATAGATAGTTTTATAGAAAGTTAGACGGATAAAGAGTTAGATAAATAGATAGATAGATTGATAAATAGAAAAAAATAAAAATATATAGACAGGCAGATAGTTAGATCGATGGATAAATAGATAGATATATACATACATAGATATATAGATTAACTTATAGATAGATAGACAAAACACAATTAGACAGTTAAGAGGAAGACAACTTGAAAGATAAATAGATCGACATATTGGTATATAAACAAAAAGTTAGATAGATAGATAAATATATAGAAATATAAATAAATAGATAAATAGATAGATTGATAGATAGATATAAAGAAAGAAAGATAGTGAGATAGATAGATAGATCGATAGATAGATTAATAGATAGATAGATAAAATTACAAAAAGCATATATACAAATATACAAATAGTAAAATAGATAGATAAATAAATAGATAGATAAAAAGATACATACAAATATATATAAATAGATAGTTAGATAAATAGTAATATAAATAGACAGATAAATAGATAGATAGATAGACAGATATATAGATAGATAGCAAAGTTAATAGATAAATAGATAGATAGACTGATAGATAGATATAATGATAGACATATCCATAGATATGAAGATAAAAAGATAGATAGATAGACACATAGACATATTGGCATCTTGACATATAGATAGATAGACTAATAACTAGAAACATATATAAGCAGATATATAGATAATTACAGACATAGAGATAGAAAATTAGATTGTTAGATAGATCATTAGATAGATAGACAGGTATCTAAATAGACAAATAGATAGATAGATAATTAGGTATATAGATAGATAGATAGATAAATAGATAAATAAATTCATAAATAGAAAGACAATTAGATAGTTAGAGAGATAAATAGATAGACAGATCAATAAACAGACCTATGAATAGATAAATAGTTAGACAATTTGACAAATAGATATACTTATAGTTAGATAGACAGATAGAAAGATCTATAGATGGGTAGATAAGCTGATAGATAGACAGACTTATAGACAGATAGACATACATATAGAAAGGAAGATAGATAGATACATAGATAAATAGATATACAAATAGAATGATAGATAGATAAAATGATATAAATAGATAGATAGACAGATATATGTTTAGATAGATAGAAAGATAGATAAATATATAGATAGATTGATAAATAGAAAAAAATGGAAATATATAGATAAGTAGATAGTTAGATTTTATAGATAGATAGATAGTTATATACATACACAGATATACAGATTGATTATAGATAGATTGACAAAAACACAATTATACAGTTAAATAGTAGATAGATTGAAAGTTAAATAGATCGACATATAGGCATATAAACAAAAAGTTAAATAGACAGATAAACATATAGAAATATAAATAAATAGATATATAGATAAACAACTAGACAAATAGATAGATCGATAGATTGAGAGATTAAGAGATTGATCGATAGATATAAGAAAGATAGATAAATAAAGAGATATATAGATAGGTAGATAAATAGATAGATAGATAGATAAAAATACAAAAAGTATATATATAAATATACCAATATTAAAATAGATAGATAAATATATAGACAAATAGATAGATAAATAGATAGACATATAGATTGATAGACAAGTAGATTGATAGATATATAGACAGATTGACTGTCAAATACAGATAGATATATAGACAAAAAGTTAAATAGACAAATAGACAAATATATAAAAATAGATATAGATATTAGACACTTAGATAGAAAATATATAGATAAACAGATAGATAGATAGAGATAGGCAGAAAGATAGATAAATAGATAGATATACAGATAAACTAATAGATAGATTAACAAATAGATAGATAGATAGATAATTAAAAAGATCAATACTTAGACAGATAGACTAATAAACAGAAAGATAGATATAGATAGATAGAAATATAGAAATATATATTGACATATGTATAGATATTGAGATTAACAAATAGAC
This sequence comes from Sapria himalayana, assembly GCA_029783825.1. Taxonomy (NCBI): domain Eukaryota; kingdom Viridiplantae; phylum Streptophyta; class Magnoliopsida; order Malpighiales; family Rafflesiaceae; genus Sapria; species Sapria himalayana. The sequence goes on from JAREIK010000629.1 coordinate 398,760, forward strand.
ATTTAGAAATGTAGATATATAAACAGATAGACATAAAAATAGATAGATAGATTGACAGATAGAAAAATAGAAAGATAGATAGATAAATTAATAGGCTAATAGACTTATAAATTGATAAGCTAATAAACATAAAGATAGATATATAATAGATAGTAAGATAAATAGATAGATAAATAAATAGATAAAAATATAAATATATAGATAGATTGATAGATTTATTGGCTGATAAACTAATAGATTGATAAATAGAAAGATAGCTAGAAAGTTATGTAGATAGATACATAGAGAGATAGATTCATAAATCAATAGATTGATACATAGACATATATACAAATAGATAGATTGGTAGACATATAACAAACATATAGATAGATAGATCGTTAGATTTGTAGATAGACATATAAATAGAAAGATAGATAGACAGATAGACATATAGATAGTAAAATAGATTAATAGATGGATATATCGATAGATAGAAAATTAGACATATGGATAGATAGACAAATACATATATAGATAGTTAGATAGATAGATATACAAAAAGATAGAGAGACCGACAGGCAGACAGATAGACAAATAGATAGATACATACATAGATAGGCAAATATAAAGCTAGATAGACACATAGAAACATAGATAGATAGATAAAGCCACAAATAGATAGATAGATACTTAGATTGATAGAAAAAATAGATAGATACTTAGATTGATAGAAAAATAGATAGATAAATAAATATAAGATAGAAAGATAGATAAATAAACAAATAGACACATATATAGACACATAGACACATAAAGATAATAATATATAGACAAATAGATAGATAGACAATTAGACTAATAAACTAATAGGCAGTTAGATACTTTGATAGATAGACACATAGATAAATAAGTAGATAGACAGAAAGTCTATTAAATACACATACATATATCCATATAGATATAGATATATATATATAGATAGAGATATATATATATATATATATATATATAGATATATATATATATATATATTGTTAGATATATAAATAAACAAATAGACATATAGACATATATATAGAAAGAATGAAAGAAATAAAGATTGATAGATATACAGGTTAACAGATTTATTGATAGATAGATAGATAGATAAATAGTTGCATAGACTGATAGATTGACAAATAGATTTATAGACATATAAATAAATAGATAGATAGACAGATACGCAAATAAAAAGGTTGATAGATATATAGAGAGATATATAGATAGATATATAGATAGATAGATAAATAGGCTGATAGGTTAAAAAGATAGTTATATAGTTAGACAAATAGATAAATAGGAATATAGATAGATAAACATATAGATTTTTAGTTAGTTAGTGAAATAGTCAGGTATAAAGAAAAACATATAGATAAATACATAGATTGATAGATTTATTAATAGACGAATATATGCATAGACAAATAAAAAATAGTAAAATAGAAAGTTATACATATAGGCAAATATATAGATAGAAAGATAAATAGATTTATTAATATATAGATAAAAGATAGACATATAAATAGTTAGACAAATAGATATATAAACATATAGAGAAATTGATAGTTAGATAGAAAGATAGACACATTGACTTATGTACTGTTATACTAAAAAATAGATAGAGAGAGATATATATATATATATATATATATATATATATAGAAAAAATGTCGGATAGATAGTAGACAAATAGATAGATAGATAAAATGATAGATAGATAGATAAACAAATAGATAGATACACATAATCATAAATAGATAGATAGATAGATATAAAGATGGATAGATAGATAAACATATAGATAGATAGATAGTTATTTAGTTAGTAAGACATATAGATAAATAGATTTCTAGATAGAAGGGTATATAGACAAATAGATAGACAGATTGATTGATTGATTGATAGACAAATTGATACATATAGAAATTGACAATATGATATTTATATATATAGACATATTGACTAATATACTAATAGATAGAAAGAGAGTTAGATAGTTAGACAGATAGTTAGAATGAAAAATAGTTGGATAGTTATATAGATTGATAGATAGACATATAGATATATAGAAAAATAGATAGATAAATAGATAGACTAATAGATCAATATATAGATAAACATATAGATAGATAGATAGATAGACAGACAGATAGAATTACAGATAGATAGATAGATAGACATATAGACAGATAGACATATAGATAATTAGGTAGATAGATATATAGACACATAGAACTATAGACTAATAAACTTAAAGGCTGATAGAGAGATAGAGAGATTGTCATATATACAATTGCATAAATCGATAAAGTAGATAGATATATAGATAATAGATATATAGATTGAAGAAGATAGATAGATATAAAGATAGATAAACAGATAGACAAATAGATTGATAGACAATAAGATAGATATACACATAAACACATATATAGATAGTCAGATAGATAGATAGATAGACATATAGAATGATCAGGCAAATAGTCAGAATGTCTGTTGGACAAATAGTCAGATAGACAAATAAATAGATAGACAGATATGTTGATAATAAATAGAATAGATAAATAGATAGATAGATAGATAGATAGAAAATAGAAAGATAGATAAATTAATATACATGAAGTCTTATAAACTGATAAACTGATAGATAATTTGATAGTTAAATAGATAAATAAATAGATATATATATATACAGATAGACAATTAGATAGATAAATAGATAGATAGATATATATATATATATAGGTAGAATGACTGAAAGACTGATAGATTTATAGATAGAAAGATAGTTAGATAGTTAGATGGTTAGATAGATAGATAGACAGATAGATAGTTACATAGATAGATAAATTGACACATAGACATAAATACAATTAGATAGATAGACATATAGATAGATATTTAGATAGACATATAATTGATAAATAGATACATTAATAAATAGATAGTTAGATAGACAAATAGATAGATAGTAAATTTACAGATAGATAATAAGATAAACAAGTAGATAGATAAATAAATAGATAGTTAGACAGATAGATTAATTGATAAATAGATAGATAGATAGATACATTTCTACATAGTATAATAGACATATATATTAAAATATAGATATATAGATAAATAAAATGCATATAGACAAATAAAAAGATAGATAAAAAGATAGATATAAAGATAAAGAGTTAGATAGATAGACATATAGATATATAGATAGATACATAGATAGACAGATAGTTTAATAGATGAATACATAGATAGTGAAAAAATAGATAGACAATTTAATTGATAGACAAATAGACAGATACAAATCTAGATAGAAAGACAAATAGACAAATAGACAGATAGACAGATAAAAAAATAAATAAATAAATAGATATATAAACATGTAGATAGATAGATAATTAGAAAAATAGACATATATATAGAAGGACAAATAGATAGATAGGTAGATACATAGATATATAGATAGATAGATAGATATATAAGTTGACAATTAGATAGATAGATTGATAAATACATAGATACATAGGCACATAGACACATAGATACATAAACACATTGATACATAAAGACATAGACACATAGAAACATAAAAACATAGACACATAGACAGAGATAGATTGATAGATAAAGAGAGAGATATACATACAGATAGACAAATAGATATATAAGTAGATAGAGAGATAGACAAATAGAGAAATAGATAAATATAAAGATAAACAAATAGATAGATAGAAAGATAGAGAGATAGAAAGATAGAAAGATAGATTTATAGACAAATAGATAGATAGATATATAGCTAGATATATAGATTATGAGATAGACAAATATATATTTATAGATTGTCAGACAAATATATAGATAGATAGATATACATATATTAAAATATACAGATAGACAAATAGTTAGATAGATAGACCTGATAGACAAAAGAGATAACTAGAGAGATAGATAGATAACTAGCTAGATAGATAATTAGATAGATAGATAGATATATAGATAGACAAAAAATAAATATATAGATAAATAGATTAACAAAAATATAGATAGATAGAAAGATAGATAGACTAAAAGAAAAAAAGACAGATAGAAATATATATAGATAGACATATAAATAGATAGATAGTTAGATAGTTATTAAAATAGATCGATAGACAAATAGTCAAATAGACATATACATAGATTAACAGATAGACATATAGATATATAGAAAAATAGAAAGATAGTTACATAAACCCATAGATGAATAGATAGATAGATAAATTAGACATATTAATTGATAGACTAATAGATTGCTAAACAAATAAATAGTTAGAGATATAATTAAGACAGATATATAGATAGATAGATATATCAAAGATAGAGAGATGAATAGATAGATAGATAGATAGCTACATAGATATTTAGAGAGATAGACAAATATATTGATTTACTAATATTCTAATACATAGAAAGATATTTAGACAATTAGATAGATAGATAGATTAAAAGATAGACACTTAGATAGATAGAAAGATAGTTAGTTAATTTGTTACAAATATAGTTAGATAAACATATAATGAATTAGAAAAATAATTAGATGGACAGATAGATAGAGAGATATATAAATATATAGATAGGCAATTAAATAGACAGAAAGATAGATAGACAAATAGAGACATAGATAGATAGATAGATATATATATATATATATACATATACACACACACACAGATAGAAAATAGATAGACAAAGAGATAGATAGATAGATAGATAAATATTTGGATAGTTAGATAGATATAAAGATAGATAGATAAATACACAAAAATATATATAGATAGATATATAGATTTAATGATTGACTAATAGACAAAAATACAATTAAACAATTAGATAGATAGATAGAAATTTAGAGAGATAGACATATAGATAAATAAATAAAAGGTTAGATAAACATATAGATAGATAAATATATAGATAGATAGATAGACAATTATAAAAATATATAGATAGATATACTAATAGATAGATAGATAAAAAAATACATATACAGATAGATAGATATATGGATAGCAGATACATTGATAGATAGATATATAGAAAGAAAAACATCATATAGATAGTTAGATAGATATACAAATAGAAAGATAGATAGATAGATAGACAAGTAGATTGATATAAATATAAATGTATATATATAGACAGATATACAAATAGACAAATATATATAGAAAGATAGATAGATAAACAAATAGTCAGACATATAGATAGATAAAAAATTAGATAGATAGATAGACTATTAAACAGAATATAGATATAAAGATACATTTATTTACTGATAGAAAAATAGATAGTTATAAAGATAGATGTATCGACAAAAATGAAAAAATATAAATAAACACAAATATAAATAGATGAATAGATATTTTGGATAGATAGATAGATATATAGATAAAAGATAAAAATAAAGAAATTCAAATAAATAGATATATATACAGATAGACAAAAAGAAAGATTAACAAATAGAAAGATTAACAAATAGACATATATATAGATAGACATAAAGATAGATCGAAAGATAAATAGATAGATAGAAAGATAGAGTGAGACAAAGACAAATATATAGATAAATATATTAATAGATAGATAGATAGATAGATAGATAGATGATAGATAGATAGATAGATAGATAGATATAATGACAAGTAGACGTATAGAAAGATAGACATATAGATAGTTAGAAAAATAAATAGATAGATAGATACACACACACACACACACACACACACACACACACACATATATATATATATATATATATATATATATACATAGATATATAGATTGATTGATATAGATAGATAGATAGATAGGAAAATAAATAGATAGTTAAATAGATAGATATAAAAAGAGACAAATAGACAAATAGACAAATAGATAGATAGATAAATAGATAAATTAATTGATTGACAGAAAGACGTATCGACATATATATAGATAGATAGATAGATTGATGGATAGATAGATAATTAGACAATTAGAAACATAGATATATAGACAATTAGATAGATAGATAGTTTGATAGATAGATAAACATATAGATAGATAGATAGATTCATAGATAAATAGATAGAAAAATATAAAGAAATGCATGAAATAATGATAGAAAGATAGATGGATAGATAGAAAGATTCACAAATAGATAGATATCTAGAAAGATACATACGATTATAGATAAATAAATATATAGATAGATAAACAAATAAATACATAGATTAAAAAACAAAAATTTAGATAGATAGATATATAGACAAATCAATAAATGCACAGATAAATAGATAGATAGATAGATAGACATATAGATAGATTCACAAATTGATAGATATATAGAAATATAGATAGTTAAATTGATTGATCGATTGATTGATTGACAAATAAACATATATATTGATAGATAGATAGATAGATACATTTATACATAGATAGATAGAATGATTGATAGTTAGAAATATAAAAAGACATATAGATAGATAAAAAGATAGACAGAAAAAAAGAAAGTTAAATAGATAGATAAACAGGTAGATAGATAGACAAGTAGACTGTAAGATAAATAGATAGACACATGTACTATTATAATTATATACTAAAAGATTTATAGATAAATATACTTTCAGATAGATAGACAAATAGAGAGATAGTTAGATAGATAAATAGATAGATAGACAGATAGACAGTTAGAGATATGGACATTTAGATAGTTTGATAAATAGATAGATTGAATGATAGACTAATTGATGAATAGTGTGATAGAAAGAAATATAGATAGATAGATATAAAGATAGATAGACAAATTAATAGATAGATAGATAGACAGACATATAGATAGATACAATGATAATTATATAGACAAGTTGAATCAAAGATAGAATGAAAGGTAAATTGATATTCAGGTAGGCAAGTAGATAGAAAGACAAATAGAAACATATACAGATATATAGAGCCTCAAATAAATAGATTGGCAGATAGATAAATATATATGTAGAAAGGTTGATAGACAGATAGATATATACACAGGTAGATATATAGATAAATAGATAGACACCTAGATCCATAAAGAAATAGACACATATACACATATACACATAGACACATATACATAGATACATAAACGACTAGACACAGACACAAAGACATAGACAAATAGATAGGTACAAAGAGATTCATACAGACAAATAATTAAATTGCTATATATACAGATAGATAGATAAAAAAATAGTTAGATAGATAGATAAGCAATAATATAAATAGATAGATAGATGTATAGATACACATATTGTCATTTAGCTAGATAAATGGATAGATAGATAGATATACAGATTAATAGTTAAACCAATAGGTATATAGATTAATAAACAAATATACATAAAGAGAGATATATTGATAGTTAGATAAATAGTTAAACATATAAAAAGATAGAGAGATAAAAATATAGATAACTAGAGGGATAGACAAATAGTTATTTAGAGAGATACACAGATAGACAAATAAATAGATATCTAGATAAATATATAGATAGATATATAAATAGTTAGACAGAAAGATAGACATTATACAAATAGAAAGACTGATAGATAAACTCATAGATAGATTGATAAATAGATAGATAGATATATAGACAGAAAGATAGATAGACAGATAAGATTGATACACAGATAGATAGAAAGATAAATTAATAAATATTCATGTATTTAGTTATACATATAGACAAATACATAAATAAATAGAAAGACTTATAAACAGATAAAAATATAGATAAATAGATAGATAGACATATCAAAATATAGTAAGATATATAAATAGACAAATAGAAGATAGTGAGATAGATAGATAGATAGATAGAAAAACTAATAGAGAAATAGTCATATAGATAGATACAAAGAAATATAGTTTGACAGATAGAAAGATATACAAATTGAAAGTTAGAGAGATAAATAGATAATCATATAGATATATAGAGAGTTACACAGATAGATAGATAGATAGATATATAGATAGATAGACAAATAGACTGATAGATAGATAGATACACAAATACACAAATATACATATGATAGATAGATGGATAGATGGATAAACAAATATAGAGATAGACAGATAGACTGGTAGATTGATATAGATATAGATAGATAGATAGATAAAAACTTATATAGATAGATAGATAGAGAGATAGATATATAAATACATAGATAGAGAAATAGAAAGATATACACATACATAGATAGATAGATAGATAAAAAAAATAAACAAATAGACAAAGTGATATATAGATAGATAGATAGATATGTAGAAAAATAGATAAATAGATAAAAAATTAGACATATAGATACATAGCCAGATATATAGATAGAAAGATTGACATATAGATAGAATAATAGATATACAGATAGACAAATAGATAGATTGATAGATAGACAGATTGACAGATTATTAGAAAAGCAGATTGACAGTTTTATAGAAAGACATATAGACAGATTGATTGATTGATTGATATATTGATAGATAAATAGATAAATAGATAAATAGATTGATATATAGATAGATAAATAGATAGATTGATTGATTGAAAAATAGATATCTAATTAGATAGTTAGACATATTAACATATAAATAGCTAGATAGAAAGATAGATAAATAGATAGATAGACTATTAAACAAATAGACAGATAAATCAATATACAGATTCACAGTAAAACATATAGATAGATAGACAAAAAAGCTGATATGAGGATAAGTAGATAAAAATATAAATAGTTTAACATATATATATATATATACAGACATATAGTCAGATAGATTGATAGATGTAAAGATAGGCTGCTATATAGATAGATAGATAGTTAGTTAGTTAGATAAATCATCTAAATGATAAATGGGAAAATAGACAGATAGACAAATAGATAGATGGATTGATAAACATATAGATATATAAATAAATAGATAGACAGATAGATGGATTGATAGATAATAGGATTAACAAATGGATAGATAGATAAATAGATTGATTGATTGATAGATATATATATATATAAATTGGCAGATAGATAGATATCTAAATTGACAAATAGACACAAAGGTAGATAGACAGATAGATATATAGATAGTTAGTTAGTTAGATAGATATAAAAATAGTTAAATAAATAGAAGATAGATAGATAGATAGATAGATAGACAAATATCCTAATAAAAAGATAGATACAAAGATAGATAGATAGATAGATAGTTTGTTAGATAGATAGATATATAGATTGATAGTTAGTTAGATAGATAGATAGAATGATAAACAGATAGATAAACAGACTGATAGTTTGATTGATAGTTATAGAATTATATAGATATATTGTTAAAAAAATAGATATATTGATAATTAGATATAAAGATAGATAGATAGATAGATATAGAGATAGTATAATAGATAGATAGATTGATAAACAGATCGAGAAATATAATGATAGACATATAAATAGATTGATAAATAGATAGATAAATAGATAGAGAGATACATAGATTGACAAATAGACTGATAGAAAGATAAAGATATATATAGATAGATAGATAGATAGACTAATCAACAAATGTCTAGATAAGTAGATGAGTAGAAAGGTAGATATACAAATAGACAAATAGTTAGATAGATAGAAAGATAGACAAATAGATGGATAGATTGATAGGAGATAGATATATAGATAGATAAATAGATACATAGATTTACTGATAGACTGATAGTTGTATTGATAGTTAAATAGTCAGATAGTTTATAAAATAGATATATAGATAATTAAACAGATAGACACATAGATAAATGCACAAATAGATATAGAGATAGGTAGAGAGAGAGATGGGTAGATAGATACACAGATATATAGATATATAAACTAATAAACAGATAGACATATAAACATATAGTCAAATAGATATATTAACAAATAGAAAAATTTATTGATGGACAGATAGAATGATAGATAGACATATTTATAGTTAGATAGATATATAGATAGATAAATAGATAAATAGATAGATAGATAGATAGACAAATAGATATATAATTAGATAGTTAGACATATTAACATATATATATATATATAGATAATTGATAGATTGATTGATTTTTTACCAAGTTGACAAATAGATAGATTTACTGAATGACAAATAAACATATATATAGATAGACAAAAAAGTAGATTGGAGGATAAGGAGATAAAAATATAAATAGTTTGACACACACACACACGCGCACACACACACATATATACATATAGTCTGATAGATAGATTGAAAGATAATCAGATAGATAGATAGACATATAGTTAAATAGATAGTTAGATACACAGATAGATAGATAGATAGATAGACAAATTGCCTGATAAAAAGTTAGATACAAAGGTAGATAGATAGATATACAAATAGATAAATAGAAAGTTTGAGAGATAAATAATTAGGCAGATAAGTAGATAGGTAGAAAGACATATATATAGATAGTCTCATAGACAAATTGATAGATAGCTAGATAGACATATTAACAGATAGATAGGTAGATAGATAGAAAGAAAGATAGATTGATAGAAAGTTAAATAGATAGACTTATATACTAATAGTTTGATTGATTTTTAAAGAGTTGGGTAGTTATACAAATAGATATATAGACAAATAGATAGATAGATAGATAAATAGCTATACAGATTGGCTAATCGATAGATAGATTGATAGATAGATAGATAAATATAATTATAGACATATAGATATAAAAATAGATAAATAGATAGATAGATAGACAAATAGACTTATAGAAAGATAAAAAGATAGATAGAAAGGTTGATAGATAGACAAATATAAAAAATAAAGTTAGTCAAATAAAAAAAATAGGTAGATAGGGAGATGGATATAAAGGCAGATATACATATAGACAAATAGTAATATATATGGATAGATAGATAGACTGATCGATAACCAAAAAAAATAGATGTATAGATAGATAGCTAGAAAGATAGATGATAGACATACAGATATACAGACAGATAGATAGTTAGGAAAATAGATATAATGATAGATAAATAGATAGATTGTTAGATTAATTGTTTGATTGATAGTTAAATAGTTAGATAGTTAGTAAAATAGATATATAGATAAATAGACAAATAGACATATAGACAAATATGCAAATAGATAGAGAAATAGGTAGACAAATAGATAGGTAGATAGATAGAAATATAGAAAGATATATAGATAGAAATATATATATATTGACTAATAGACTGATGGACTGAAAATAAATGAGATAGTTAGAAAGATATATAGTTTGAAAATTACAAAGATATAAAATTAGGTAATTAGAGATTCAGACAAAAAAACAAATAGATAAATATACAAATAGAAAAATAAATAGATAGATAGACAAATAGATAGATTTATTGAATGACATATAGACATACAGATACATACATACATAGATAGATAGATAGATAGATAAAAAGATAGATAGGTAAATAGACAAATAAAAAAATAGATTTTTATATAGATATATAGATATGTAGATATATAGGCAGATAGAAAGATAGATAAATAGTTAGATAAATAGATTGATATATATACTATTATGTAGATAGTAAAATATATATCACTACAAAAAAAATCTCTAATAACTTGGAAATAATCCCTTAGCTAAATAGGATTTCACTATTGCTAAAACAGAATAACGATGGATTAATGACTAAAGTTTTCCAAAAATAATGTGCTCATCGCAAAAAAGTAATGTTCAAAAAATTCCGAATCAAAAGATTTTTAACGACGTAAAATTCCCTATCTAAATTTATTTTTTTCTTGCTAAATTTAATCGTATTTTAGATTTACAGAAAAGTCCCTAGGTAAATTAGCGAGGGAAAAATCCATAGCTATTTTCATTTTAAAATTATTTTTACTATTTTATTTTTTTACAAAAAAATTGATTACATATTTTTATGTTTTTATATTAAATTAAATAAAAACATAAACTATAAACCATAATTTATAATTAACAAATTATAAAAGTAATTAATACATTTTTTTGATACTATATATTACATAGTTAAAACAAAAACTTAACAAAATTTTATTACATCTTCATCAATACATCTAACTACATTGCATAGAGTATAATCTATTCATGAAATTGATGCTCCTCTCTCCCCTAGCTCCTCTGGTCACTAGTGAAGAAATCATAGCCATATTTCTGTATCACACCTTCCTAAGATAAAAAAACATAAACAAAAAATAATGACCCACCTCAAGTCTAGACCTTGATAATTTATTGCTGAAGAATGAAAATGTTCCACCTCGGCACGAACATGAACCATCATATTGAACATGAAGGCTTTGAAAAATGAAGGAGCCCTAATTGGAGTGATCATCAGTTTCTACCAGCATAGTCCTTCTTTAAATTATTGTTTTATTTAATGAAAAAAATGTAAAACAAGACTATTGTTTTCCACTTTAATAAGAAGCACATGCAAAGCATGCATGAAAAGCAAGAGTACACACTCATATTTTAAAATTATTAGAAATGATAATTTTAATAAGAACTAGACATTTTCTAGATCCTCAAACCTCTGAACACAACTTTCTACCATTATCCCAACAAATCAAACCTAAGAATGGATGAAGTGAGACCAAAGTGAGGTGGAAATCATTCCCAAATAAGATTCTGGATTAGGTTAGGTCATTAGCAGTAACCCTAAATTTTTATTGGTGTCCATTATATATAACTACATCACATACATGTATAACTACATGATTCAGAAACTTAATATCCATTCTATCATTTATCTCATTCATACATGTTTTTTTGGATATTGTATAAATCTATATCTTTTTTCCCAAATATTTTTGGAACTTAAAATTAATTTTTTCAACCTTAAATCAATTTTTATAGTATTTTTATAAGTTTGTATTAATCATTAAGCTTTAATATGTTTAGGTATTGTATTTTTGTTTCACTTAATATAATTTAACTAAATTTGATTTCTAATAAAATATTTATTTGTTAAAATTTATGTTGTAAATTTCACAACAAATAGCAATATGTCTGTGAAATAAATATTATAAAAAAATTTTAAAATATATATGTGATGTAGTTTGATTTTGCAAAGATAAAACTTTAAAAATAAAATTTATTTACAAAATAAAAATTGCACCTCATAATATGCAATATGTTATATTTATTATAAATAAACAATGTTAGAAATGTATCTATTAATTACGAAAAAAACATTGTCTTGTATTCAATTTGAAAAAAAAATTTAAAAATAATTATTTAAAAAAACAAATTCAAATATTTATATGGTCATTTATATATTTTGAATAAAATAAAAAAAATAATTAATTGTAGAAAAATTTACTCATATATTTATATGGTAATCTGTTTTATTTGAACATAATTAAAGAAATAATTGATTTTTTATGAAATATTAAAAACATTTTTTATATGCACTACATTATATTTGTTTGAATTTTAATGTTTCTATAAAATTATTAATAATAATAAATAACAGGTAAAAATTTATCATAGACATTAATATTTTAATAAAAAAATTATATAGAAAAACAAAAACAATAATATCTATTTATGAACTATATTTTCTATTTTAACATGATTGGAAAAATACAATAATTTACAAATATGCCAACTTCACTTATTTATATTAGTATAATGATAGTTATTTTAATATAAATATTAAAAAACAACTATTTGAATAAAATAGAAGCTCATATATTTAATTCAAAATTTCATTATACACATTAATATGCTTCACACACACACACACACACACACACACACACTCACTCATACACACACGCACACACACAAATATTTGTTTTATATATAAAATTTACAATATTTTATACATTGTGTACATATATAATATTTTATTTAAATTAAAATTTCAAAATCAAAAAATTTTAAATACATTTACACACACACACACACACACACATATAATAGTTTCATGTGTAACTTTAAAAATACATTATGTATACAAGTATATGTGTGTGTTTGTGTGGATGTACAGTAGTATATGCATGCATACAAGTATATACATACTACTTTGAAAATGTAGATACATGTGTGAATATATACAAAAGTAAAAAAATGTGTATGCTGATATATAATGTATAGTAATGTATATGGATGTATAAATGTGTGTGTGTGTGTGTAGGGTAGTGTATATGCACATATATATTAATGTATATATATATGTAAATATCAACATTAATTTTGAGAAGAAAGATACTTGAGCACATAAATACTAACATATTCCACAAATTTGTGAGAGTTGGAGAAAAAGTGACATTATTGCAAGATACTACTAATCTCCCATCTGTAACACTTTGCCTCAAAATTTGATCAGGGTACTACTTGCAATGATAAGGTTCATTCAATACTACATACCATGGAGTTACATTTTTATTCAATATTATAATTTGTTCAAATAAAAAATCTATCTAATATCTTATTCATCAACTCTTCTATCTTTTTTTCTAGTCTTTATAAGCTATTTTTAATTTTGATTATATGTGCATTTCTTATCTAGTATCTCTAGTTCAAACTATTGTAATAGTAAATTTTATTAAATTAATCTAGTCTTGACATCTTTCATTTCTATGAGATATTTGTTTATAGAATATTTAGTATATACTATGATTTTGGTTCCCACTAAATATGATATTAACTCGCCAAAAGAAAAGATTGTTGATATAAGTTCATTCTCTATAGTGGTGTAATTCAATTGGGCATTTGAGAGCGTGTTGTTATCATAGTATATGATAACTATTTATAAATATTTGTATAACTATATAAAACTATTCATAATTATATTTAACTATATTTGTAACTATGTAAACTATTTTTATAATGATATTAATAACTATATATAACTATTTTTTTAATTTTATAATATTATATAACTATAGGTGTAATTCTATATAACTATATTTTTAAGAAAATATATCATATGTATAAAAATATATAACTATATATAATTGTATTTTACTAAATGTATAGCTATAAAAATGTTATATATAACTATATCTTTAACGACATGCATATTTATAACTATATATGTATTACTATATATAAATATTTATATAACCATGTAATACTCTATATAATTAAATATAACTATATTTGTATCTATGTATACATGTATGTATTCATATAATTAAATCTATATTTTTTTTATAACTTTGTATATATTTATGCATAACTACTTTTAACTACTTGTATGAATATATCTACATATAATTATATGTTTAACTATATATAACTCTATTTTTAATTATATATACTATAAGTATAAGAACATATAGAGGTTGAACTCCCTCTCTGGTGACTATCTCTTGAGGTATATTGATTTTGTTTCTTTCTCTCATCAAATCTCTTTATTGCCATATGATAAAGGGATTTAGGTTTAGTGAAAGAAATGGGGTTGACATTCACAAATCTATTCAGTAGGCTATTTGCCAACAAGGAGATGCAGATTTTGATGATAGGTATTGATGCTGGCGGTAAGACAACCATTCTGTATAAGTTGAAGCTTGGTGAAATTGTCACCACAATTCCTACTCTTGTCTTCAATGTAGAGACTATTGAATACAAAAACATCAATTTCACTGTGTGGGATGTTGGAGGTCAAGACAAGATTCACCCTTTCTATAGGGATTACTTCCAAAATACCCACTTTCTCATATTTGTGGTAGACAACAATGATAGAAATTGTGTTATTGAAGCTAGAGATAAATTGCATAGGTTGTTAAATGAGGAAAAGCTTCGAGATGCAGTTTTGCTGGTATTTGCCAATAAGCAAGATCTTCCCAATGCTATGAATGCAACTGAAATTATTGACAAGCTAGGACTTCACTCTCTTCGCTAATGCCATTGGTACATTCAGAGCACTTGTGCTACCTCTGGCGATGGCCTATACGAGGGTCTTGATTGGCTTTCCACTTACATTGCCAGCAATTCATAAATAATTTTAGCATGATGAGACAAACTTTGTTGACATATCTAGATGTGGATATAATCTTTGTCTATTTTGTTTGAGTTTTGTTCTGTTATGTGGATGACATCATCTAGTTCTAGGGGGATTCAAATTATATCTATATTTATATATTTCATGCCTAAAATACAAGACCTCATTTACTATTCTCTAATCTATTGTAAGCTGAGCTTGTTTGTTTTCTGTTTTGTGTCTTTTTTCCATTAGATTCCAAAGGTATAAGAAAATATAACTATAAATAATTGTCTTTGACTATATGTATAACTATAAAATATTATACATAACTAAAATTTAAAAATATAATTAACAACATATATTTAATATACATTTTTATATATTAGTATATAAAAATATATTTTACCATATATATACCTATAGATACCTATATGTATACATATATATAATTATATGAAAAAATATATATAGCTACATGTATAAATATAAGTATAACTATATGTGTAACTATATGTATAACCACAAATAACTATATGTATAATTACATGTGTAACAACATACAACATTATTTTTAACTATATGTGTATAACTATATATAAATATTTGTATAACTATATATAAATATTTGTATAGATATATAACACTATATAATTAAATACAACTTTATTTGTAACTATGTATACATATATCTAAATTTATATATTTATTTATAACTTTATATATTTATGTATAACTATATAAAAATATTTATAGCTATATATACTATATGTATAATAACATATAACTATAAATAATTATATCTTATTATATGTATACCTATAAAAGCTTTATACATAACTTAATTTAAATATATAATTTACAACTTATATTTAATATACATTTGTATATATTAGTATATAAAAATGTATTTTATTATATCTATACCTATACATAACTATATGTATAATTATATAAAATTATCAGAAAAAATATATATACCTACAAGTATAAATATAAGTATAACTATACACGTAACTATATGTATAACCACATGTAACTATATTTATAATTACATGTATAACAACATACAACATTACGTTTAACTATATGTATATAAATACATATAAATATTTGTATAACTATATAACACTCTATATAATTAAATATAACTATATTTGTAACTATCTATACATATATGTAAATATATATATTTGTTTATAACTTTGAATACATTTATGTATAGCTACTTATAATTACTTGGAGCTATGGATCAATACAAACCAGCCTCAGAAATCATGTATGATTTGGATGATAGCTATCATACACTACTTTCTTTTTCCTTATAAAACTAATGAATGCTGATAAAATATTTATAAAATTTGAAACTTGTAATCATATCACAATGTTCCTATAATAATGAGAGTAATATAAGCTCCAATTTGTTTAACAACTTACATCCTCAGTTCATTGGGTACACTTAGGGAAAGCTACATGAGTTGGTAATGAAATCATACAAATATCATGAGATTGCTGCTACTCAAAATGAGGTATTGGAGCTATGGATCGGCCATAAATTCATTAATTATTATTTTTTTTCTAACTTATAAAATTTTAGTATGTCATTCTTAGATGTGGACCCATGAAAATTATGATAAGCATGCTGAAAATACGTCTGTATGATGTGCACTACCATTAGATCTTTCGAAAATCTGATCGAAAAACCCATCGATGTGATAAGTTTGGTCATGCCTTCCCTGCCCAACTCGCTGTTGTATCTGAATGGAGTAAACCTTGAGACTGAACTCGATCCAATCTCAAAAAATGCAATGCTAAGTTGGGTTTGCCTAGGATCTAATGCACCATATTTTTTGGTGCATAATTCGCCATGCATCTTATGGTTCCCAGTCCCAAACGAACTCTTACAAGTTAAATTTCTCATACAATATTTGCACAGTGTCATTTCTTATCTCACCACTAATATTTTTTTGTTTTATTATATAAAAATGAGTCCAAACTACAGAAGTCCAAATTTTTTTTAGATGTTTGGATTGAGACGACTGGAAAAATCAAAGTTTCAGCAGCATCAGACCTTTGTGTAAGATTTTTATTTTCTAAATTTAAATATGTTTCACTAGTATTAGTTATTTTTTTGGATTTTTGTTAAATAGCAGGTAGAGCCTAGATGATAGATTTTAGGTTTTCGAATTAGAGAGAGAGATAAGAGAGAGATAGAGAATAGTAAACAAAAAACTTAATTTTTTTAAATATTATTTTTTTTGTTAAAAATTATAGTTCAATACTAAACAAAAATTAAAATATTCATAAAGTAGTTAGGTAGATCACGTTCACTATGCACCACGGTCTAGTTCAAACTTCCAAATCCGAGTTGAGAGCCTCTAGTCGTTGGAGGCGCAATCGACCGGCTAATATTCAAATTTTAATTTTTTTTAAATCGTTGGGAGTGGGGGGGGGGGGGGGGATACGGGTAGAGCTGGACCGTGGGTCGGGTCGGAGTGGAATCGGACCCGTGCCCATTCATTTTTCCTATCCGTATAGTATGGACATTAGTGGCTGGCGATGAAGTGGAGGTAGGGTGCGGGACATGTCTCGTGCCATGGAACCACACCACAAGCCACAAAACCATGTCAGGTCAGACACGGCACGAGGCCTTGCTGGCCTCGGCACAGCACGGGCCCAGGCACCTAAAATTCCCGTGCCGGGCAGGCCCAGGTATGGCTTAATCATCCATGTATCGTGGCGGCCGAGCCAGGCCGGCCCAAATGACACCTATAGATGCAAGGTCATGCTGAGCCATGCCAATTTTTGGGCAAACATCCAATTAAACTATTCTGAAATTTAAATCTTTTATTTTATTACTTATTTAAAATCTTACATTTAAATTAATTTAAATGAAATAAATAATTAAAAAAAATTATAATTCGTATCAAAAAAAAATAAAATTGTTTAATAAAGAAAAAATTAATTCAATATTTTTATTTCATTATCAAAAATAGAATTTAATAAGACATACATGCACATATTTAACATATGATGAGACATAACTCATCAGACCATAAATGAATAAAAACATAATCGTCAGAAATATAAAAAAAATTAAAAACAATATAGTATCGTATAAAAAAATAATTAAAATTATACAAGTCAACAATCATGAATGCTCAACCACGAATCATATAAAAAAGTATAGCATTTTCATAATCATCATGTATATGCCTGAAAGTATCTAGTGATGATATTAATATCATTAATTTTCATATCTCATAAATCATCATCTGTCAGTTACTCTTGCACCTTATCATGAATGAATAACCATGAATCAAGATCAGCAAATCATGAGACATTTTAGATATCACGAAAAAATTTTATATAATTTTTAAAAACTCAATGCACCTAGATTCTTCATATCCTTTAAAAGAAATAGAACAATATTTGATGTCAAAGTATTTTAACAGGTTATAAAGACTCATATTCGATAAACCAACCTATCACTTACCTCTAACTTATTTGAATTAAAAAGATATCAACTTCAGATACTTCATAATCATAATTTCATCAAACAAAAATACTTAATTTCTTAATATTTAAATAAATTTTTTAATTAATCATAAATTTTACTTTTTTATTCTTATATCTGATTAATCCCTAATCTAAATGTAAAAAGTTTTTATAGTTATACATATAGTAAGATACAGATATTTATATTTATATGTTATTATACATATAATATATATAGTTATAAATATGTTATATATAGTTAAACATATAGTAATATATAAATATATTCATACAAGAAGTTATATGTAGTTATACATATAACTACATATGTATAACTACATATCTATCTATTTGCCTATCTATTTGCCTATCTATATGTAGTTATATGTAGTTATATGTATAACTACATATAACTAGTTAGATATATATAGTTATATGTAGAAAGAAAGTTAGACATATCTATCTATATGTCTATATGTTAATCTGTCTATTTGCCTATCTATTTATATGTATATCTATCTATCTATTTAACTATCTATTTGTCTATCTAACTATCTATTTGTTTGTTTTTTTATCTGTCTATCTATCTTTATATCTATTTGTTAATTAGTTTATTTTTATATCTATCTTTTTTTCTGTATGTTTATTTATCTAATTTTCTATCATTCTATCTCTCTATTTATCTATTTATTAATTCGTTTATTTTTCTTTTTATCATTCTATCTATATGTTTATTTATTTATCTTTCTATCTTTCTATTATTCTATATGTCTATCTATTTATTTATCTATCTAACTAGTTGCCTATATAGATATCTATCAATCTATCTATTTTTCTATCTTTCTTTCTATCTATATATCTATCTGTCTATATATCTTTCTATCAATATTTTTATCTATCTATCGGTCTATCTATCTATCGATCTTTCTGTCTAATAGTCTATTTGTTTTTTTGTCTATTTGTTTAATTGTCTATTCGTCTATCTTTCTATCTGTTTATCTATTTATCTATCTATTTGTCTACTGGTCTACCTATCTACTTATATCCCTTTATTCCTGTCTACTTGTCTACATATCAACTTGTCTATTGATCTTCCTTTCTACTTTTCAACATGTCTACCAATCTATCAATCTACTTGTCTACCTATTTTCTTGTATAACTATATACATATCTACCTGTTTCCCTATCTACCTATCAATCTGTCTAAGTGTCTATCTATCTATATGTATATCTATATACTTTTCAATTTGTCTATCTTTCTATCTATATTCTATCTATCTGTATATCTCTCTATCTATTTATCTGATATTCTATCTATCTTTGTATCGATCTATTTGTCAATATATGTATTTTTCTATCTGTATATTTATATATCTGTCTATCTATCTATATGTTTATCTTTCTTTCTATTTATATGTCAATCTCTCGATCTATATTTTAATCTATCTATCTATCTATTAGTCAGTCTGTTTATCTATCTATAAATCTGTCTATTTATCTATCTATCTATCTGTCTATGAGTCTATATGCCTATCATTCTATCTCTCTATCAGCCTATCTATCTATCTATTTATTTATCTATATATATATATATATATATATATATATGTATCTATATATCTATATATCTATATATCTATATATCTATATATCTATCTATCTATATGTCAATTTATGAATCTATCAATATATCATTTTGTCAAAATATTAATCTATCTAACTATAAATCTGTCTATGGATCTATCTATCTGTCTAATTGTCTATGTATCTATCTAACTATCTGTCAATGTATCTATTTGTCTATCTATTTATCTGTCTATAAGTCTATCCATCTATTTGTGTGTCTGTCTATCTATCTATCTATCTATCTATCTATTTGTCTATCTATCTATCTATTTATCTGTCTATCTATATATATGTCTATCTATCTATCAGTATATCTGTCAAGTTGTCTTTCTATCTAACTATCTATTAATCTATCTTTCTATCTATATTATATCTGTCTATCAGCCAATCTGTCTACCAGTCTACCTGTCTATATGTCTACCTATCAAACTTACTACATATATACGTGTCTACCCGTCTACCTATCTACCTTTCTATCTATGTACCTATTTACCTCTTTACCAACCTATATGTGTAACTGTCAACTTGTTTACCTGTATATCTGTCTACCTATTTACCAATCTACTTGTCTATATGTCAAGTTATCGACCAGTCTACCTATCTATGTGTATACCTATCTACCTGTCTACCTGTCTACCTGTCTACTTTTCTACCTTTCTACGTGTCTACCTATCTACTTGCATAACCATCAACCTATCTACCTGTCTGCTTGTCTACCTATCTACATATCCACATATCTACCTATCTACATGTCTATCTCTTTACCTATCTATCTATTTATCTATCTATCTGTCTATCTGTCTATCTATCTATATATATGTATATCTTTCAAATTGTAATATCTATCTTTTTGTCTATTTTTATATCTATCTATCTATCTATCTATCGGTCTGTCTGTCTATCTATTTGTCTATCAATCTATCAATAAAAATCAATAAATAAATCAATCTAACTATCTTTTTATCTTTTTATCTATCTATCTATCTAATTGTCTATCTATCTATCAATTTATCTGTCTACCTATTTATTTATCTATCTATTTTTGAATCTATCTATCTATATATTTTTTATCTTTCTATCTTTCAATTTGTCATCTTTCTATCTCTCAATCTATCTATTAACTATCCATCAATTTGCAATATATCTATCTATCTATCTATCTATCGATCTATATGTTTATATATCAATCTTTCTATATTCTATTTATTTATCTATCTATCTCTCTCTCTATCTATCTTTCAATCAATCAATCAATCTGTCTATCTTTCTATATATCTATCTGTCTATCTATCTATCATTCTATCTATCTATTAGTCAATCTGTTTATTTGTCAATCTGTCAATCAATTAATCAATCAATCTATCAATCAATTTATCTATATAACTATATATATATATATATATATCTGTATATATGTTTACCTATCTACCTATCTATCTATTTACCTATCTAGATATCTACCTTTTACCTATTTACATATCTACATGTTGACTTATGTACCTATCTACTAGTCTACTTGTATATCTCTCTACCTTTATATATGTCTACCTATCTACTAGTCTACCTATCTACATATCTACCTGTTTATAAGTCTATCAGTCTATCGATTTATCAACATATATATGATGTGTCTTTTAGTCTATCTATCTATCTCTCTATTTATCTACCTATATACTTGTCTGCTTACCTACCTTTCTACTTATCTTCTTGTCTACATGTCTACCTATCTACATATCAACCAGTCTATCTATCTATCTATCAAAATGTCTATCAGTCTATCAGTATATCTATCTATCTACTAATTTGTCTATCTATGTATCTGTCAATCTAATAATTTGTCCATCTATCTATCAGTCTATATATCTATTTATCTATATATCTATCTTTCTCTCTCTTACTCTCTCTATTTATTTGATTAGTTGTCTATATATATATATATATGTTTATTTGTCTATTTGTCTATTTTTCTAGGTGTCTATCTATCTATTTGTATATCTGTATATCTATATATTTGTATATTTGTCTCTTAATCTATCAGACTATTTGTATGTCTTTCTGTTTGTTTGTCTAGTTATCTAACTATCTATCTATTTAATTATCTATCTATTTAGTTATCTATATGTCTATCTATCTACCTGTCTGTCTATCTATTTGTCTTTCAATCGATAAATAAATAAATCAATCAATATATGTATCTATTTATCTATCTATCTACATATCTATCAATCTAGCAATCTATCTATATGTCTGTTTGACTATCTATATAATTATTTTTCTATCTACCTATTAATTTGTAAATCTTTCTATCTATCAAACAATCTATTTGACTATCAATCAATCTGTCTATTTATCAATCTGTCAATCTATATATCTTTCTTTCTATCTAACTAACTATCTATCTATCTCTTTGTTTATCTATCTAACTATCTTTCATTCTATCATTATATCTGGCTATCTAACTTTTTATCTATCTACTACTTTCCTATTTATCAATCTTTCAATCAATATATCTATCTATCTATCTATCTATTTATTTTTCTAGTTTTTCTCTATCTATCAAACTATCTGTATGTCTATCTATCTATTTGTCTATCTATTTATTTGTCTAGCTATCAAATGATCTATCTATCTATTTAATTATCATTCTATCTATTTATCTATATATCTATCGATCAAACAATCTATCTATCTATCTATTTGTTTGTATATTTATCTATCAATCTATAAATCAATCAATCAATATATGAATCTATATTTCTATTTATCTATCAATCTATTTAGCTATCTATCTATATGTCTATCTGACTATCTGTCAACGTAATATTATTTTACTATCTACATATTAATTTTTAAATCTTTCCATCTATCAATCTATCTATTTTACTATCAATAAATCTGTATATCTATCTATCAATCTATCTATATATATATTTCTAACTATTTATCTATCTTTTTGTCTATCTATCTATTTGTTTATCTATCTATATATCTTTCATTCTATCATTATATCAGTCTATCTATCTATGTATCTATCTATCTACTTTCCTATTTATCAATCTTTCTAACTAACTATATATCTATCTATCATTTTATCTATCTATTTGTCTATCTATCATTCTATCTATCTATCTATCTATCAGTATATATGTCTTTCTATCTGTCTTTCTATCTACCTAACTACTTATCTACCTGTCTTCTTGTCTACCTATCTACCTGTCTATATATCAATCAATCAATCTATCTATCTCCTTCTCTGTCAATGTGTCATTTTGTCTATCTATCTATCTATATGTATATCTATCTATTTTCCCATTTGTTAATCATTCTATCTCTCTCGCTATTTATCTATCTATTTGTCTATCTTTTTATCTTTTATCTATCTATCTCTCTAGTTGTTTATCCAATACTATTTCTATATGTCTAATTGTACAATTATATATATGTCTATCTATCTATTTATCTATATATCTACTTGCCTATATATCAATATATCTATCTAACTATCTATCTTTATATATGGCTTTATGTTTATCTTTCTATTTGTCAATCTATTTATGTGTCAATATATTTATATATCTATTTGTCAAATTATCTATCTATCTATCTATCTATATGTCTATATGTCTATCTTTTTATCTATCAATATGTTTATCTATATGTCTATGTATCTATCTATATATGTCTATCTGTCTATCTGTCTATCTATCTATCTATATGTGTCTATCTGTATATCTGTCTATCTGTGTATTTGTCAATATTTCAATATATCTAATTATCTATCTATTTATTTGTCTATCTATATGTATTTGTCTATCTGACTATCTATATATTTGTTTATCTATCTATCAATTTGTTTATCTTTTTATATGTTTATCTATCTATCTGTCTATCTATATATGAGTCTATATGTTTATAAATCTATCTGTCTATCATTCTATTTGTCTATCTATTTATCAATCGATATTTTTATTTATATATCTATCTGATCTCTTTGTCTATCAATATATTTGTCTATATGTCTATATGTCTCTATGTCTATCTATCTGTCTGTCTATCTATCTTTCAATTTGTTTGACTATCTATCTATCTTTCTATTTGTGTATATGTTTATATGTCTATCTGTCTATATGTATATATGTCTATCTATCTATATGTATATATGTCTATCTATCTATATGTATATATGTCTATCTATATGACTATCTAAAGATTTGTTTACCTATCAATCTCTCTCTTTGTATATCTATCTATATATATATATATATCTATCTATCTTTCTATCTCCTATCTATCTATCTTTCTATCTCTCTACCTATCTAACTATCTCTCTATAAATGTTTTTTTCTACCTATCTATCTATCTATCTCTCTATCTATCTATTAACCAATCTATTTATCTATGTATATATCTATGTATCTATCTATCTTTATGTCTATCAGTCTTTCTATGTATCTATCTATTTATCTATCTATCGAACAATATATTTAACTATCTATATATTTAATTATAATCATTTCTATTTGTCTATCAATGTATCGATCATTCTAATTGTATATCTGTCTATCAGTTTATAAGTCTATTTATTTATCTATCTATCTATTAATCTTTCTATCTATCTATCTTAATTTCTCTCTATCTAGCAGTCTATTAGTCTATTAGTTTATCTATATATCTAGTTATCATTTTATCTATCTATCTAATTGTTTGTCTATATGTCTCTCTATATATCTATCTATCTATAATATCTATTTGTCTATTTATCTATCTATCTATAATATCTATTTGTCTATTTATCTATCTATATTTCTATCTATCTATCTATCTATCTATTTGTCTATCTATCTATAATTCTATAAATCTAACAATCAATCTATCTATCTATCTATAAAAATATATTTAACTATCTATCTATTTTTCAATCTATCTATATATCTATTTGTATATTTGTCTATATGTCTTTCTTTCTATTTGTCTACCTATCTATCCTTCTATCTGACTATTTGTCTATATGATTTTTTTCTATCTATCTATAATTCTCTCATTCTATGTATCTATATATCTATTAATCTTTCTATCTACTTGTCTATCTATATATCTATCTATATATCTATCTATATGACTATCTATTTGTCTAACCATCTATTTATCTATATGTCTATCAATTTATCTATATATCTATATATCTATCTATGCATTTATCCATTTCTCTATCAGGCTACCTATCTACATATCTACCTACCTACCTGTATAACTGTGTATCTATCTATCTATCTGTTTGTCTATATATCTATCTGTCTATATGTCTATGTTTCAATCTATCTATATATCTATCAATTTATCTATCCCACTATCTATTTGTCAATCTATCTATCTATCTACCTATCTATTTATCCATGTATCAGTCAATATGTCTATTTGTCTTTCTATCTAATTATTTGTCTATCTATCCATAAGTCAATATATTTATTTGTCTTGTTATCTATCTAACTATCTGTCTATCTATCTATGTGTCTTTTTATCTATTTATATATATATATCTTTCTATCTAATTTTCTTTCAGTCTATCTATATATCTTTCTTTCGATATATCTGTCTATATGTCTATCAGTCTATCAGTATATCAGTCTATCTATTTATCTATCTATATGTATATATATCTATCTGTCTATCTGACTATCTGTCTATTTATTTATCTTTCTATCTCTCTAAATTCTATCATTCTATATGTCTATCTGTCTATTTGTCTATCTATCTATTTATCTATCTAGCAATCTATCTATCTATTTGAATATATGTTTATCTATCTATCTATATGTCTATCTATCTGTATATCTTTCTGTCTATCTATCTATCTTTCAATCTGTCTATCTATCAATCTATCTCTCTAACTATCTATCTATATGTATATCTCTATATCTATCTATCTATTTGTATATCTATTTATCTCTTTATCTATCTTTATATCTGCCTAACTCTCTATTTGTGTATCTGTTTATCTATCTATCTTTGTATATCTAAATCTATCTATATATTGTCTATCATTATATATATATATATATATATATATATATATCTATCTATCTATCTATCTTTCTTTCTATATTGCTATCTACTATATATAAATTAGTCAATCTATCTATCTTTCAGTCTATCTATCTGTCTATCTATCTATTTGTTTATATTTCTATTTGTTATCTATCTAATTATCTTTTTGTAAATTTGTCTATCTATTTCTCTTTCAATCGTAGTATCTATCTATATATCTATCTATGAATATATCTATCTATCTATCTATCATTTTGTCTATCTCTCTATCTATCTATTTGTCTATCTCTCTATCTATTTGTCTATCTCTCTATCTATCTGTATATTTGTCTATCTCTCTATCTATCTGTATATTTGTCTATCTATCTATGTCTTAGTCTATCTATCTATCTTTCTATCTTTCTATATATCTATCTGTCTATCTATCTATATAACTATTTATTTATCTATCTATTTATTTGCCTGGCTACTTGTCTACATGTCTACATGTTTAACTAACTATATGTCTATCTGTCTATATGTCAATCTAGCTATATATCTATCTGTCAATTTTTTTATATGTCAATCTATCTTTCAGTCAATATGTATGTCTGTCTATCTCTCTATCTATCTATCTATTTATCTTTCTATCTATATATCTTTCTATTTGTCTGTCTAATATTTGTCTATCTATCTCTCTACTATTATTTGTCTATATGTCTATCCATCTATCTAACTATCTATTTTTCGTTCTATCAATCTGTTTATTTTTCTATTTGTCTCTCTTTTTATCTATCAATCTGTCTATCTATCTATCTGTCAAATATGTCTATCTATCTATCTATATATCTATCAATGTATATATCTTTCTATATGTCTATATGTCTATCTATTTCTCTATCATTCTAACTAACTAACTATCTATCTATTAATCATCTATCTATTATGTCTCTCTATCTGTCTATGTATATATGTGTCTATAATCTATCTATCTATGTATCTTTCTATCAATTCGTCTATTTTAATATCTACTAATCTCTCAGTCTAACTATCAGTCAAACTATCTATCTTTCTATCTATATATCTATTTGTCTATTTGTCTATCTAATCATCTATTAATCTATCGATCTATCTATCCATTTTTTAATCTGTCTATTTGTCTATCTATCTATCTATCTGTCAATCTGTAATTTTGTTTATCTTTCTATATGTTTATATGTTTATATATCTATCTATCCATCTATCTATAAATCTATCTATCTATTAATCTATCTATTTGTCTATGTATCTATCTGTCTATATGTCTATCAGTCTATCTATCTAATTATCAATCTATCTGTCTATATATTTTACTATCTATATATTTAATTATAATCATTTCTATTTGTCTATCAATGTATCGATCTTTCTAATTGCATATCTATCTTCTATCTATCTGTCGATCTACCTATTAGTTTATATGTCTTTTTATATATCTATCTGTCTATTATTCAATCAATCAATCTATCTATCTATCTATCTATCTATCTTAATTTCTATTTATCTATCTTTTAGTATATTAGTCTATTAGTCTATCTGTCCATGTGGTTATCATTTTATCTGTCAAACTAACTGTCTTTCAATCTCTCTATATATCTATCTTTAATATCTATCTGTCTATTTATCTATCTATCTATTTGTCTATCTATCTATCTATCAATCTATTTTTTTTATCTATCTATCAATTTATCAATCAATCTATCTATCAATCCATCTATTTATATATTTATCTATCTATCTATTTGTTAATCTATCTATCTATTTGTTAATCTATCTATCTATTTGTATATTTGTCTATATGTCTATCTTTCTATTTGTCTACTTGTCTATCCTTCTATCTGACAATTTGTCTATATAATTTTTTTCTATCTATAATTCTATAATTCTATCTATCTATATATCTATTAATCTTTCTATTTACTTGCCTATCTATCTATCTATCTGTATGTCCATCTATTTGTCGATCTACCTATTTACCTATATGTCTATCAATTTATATATCTATGTGCATATCTATCTATGCATCTATATGTTTCTCAATCTGTCTACCTATCTACATATCTACTTATCTACCTGTATACCTATGTATCTATCTATGTATCTATCTATTTGTCTATTTATCTATCTGTCAATATGTCTATGTTTCAATCTATCTGTCTATCAATCAATTTATCTATCTGACTGTCTATATGTCAATCTACCTATCTATCTACCTATCTGTTTATCTATCTATCTGTTAATATGTCTATTTTTCTTTCTATCTATCTAACTATCTATCTATCTATGTGTATTTCTATCTATCTATATATCTATCTTTCTATCTAATTATCTTTCAGTCTATCTATATATCTTTCTTTCGATATATCTGTCTATATGTCTATCAATCTTTTAGTATATCTATCTATTTATCTATATGTATATCTAGCTATCTTTCTATCTATCTATCTGACTATCTGTCTATTTATTTATCTTTCTAACTCTCTAAATTCTATCAATCTTTATGTCAATCTATCTATTTTCTATCTAGCAATCTATATGTCAATCTATCTATTTTCTATCTAGCAATCTATCTATCTATTTATATATATGTCTATCTATCTATCTATCTATCTATATGTCTATTTATCTTTATATCTTTCTGTCTATTTATCTTTCTTTCAATCTGTCAATCTATCAATCTATCTTTCTAACTATCTGTCTATTTATCTCTATATGTCTTTATCTATCTCTCTACCTATCTATCTATCTCTTTATCTATCTTTATTTCTGTCTAATTGTCTATTTGTGTATCTATTTATCTATCTATCTTCTTATCTTTCTATTTGTCTACCTATCTATTTGTCTATCTATCTTTCTATTGTCTATCATTATATATATCTATCTGTCTATCTTTCTATATGTCTATCTATCTTTAAATTAGTCAATCTATCTATCTTTCAATCAATTAATCTATCTATTTATTTGTTTATATCTCTATCTGTCTATCTATATAGCTATCTTCTTGTATATTTGTCTATATGTCTCTCTTTCAATTAGTCTATATATATATATATATATCTCTATCTATCTATCAATCATTTTGCCAATCTCTCTATCTATCTATTTGTATATCTTTTTTTCTATTTGTATATTAGTCTATATATCTGTGTCTCAGTCAATCATCTATCTTTCTATATCTATCTTTCTATATTTCTATTTATCTATGTTTCTAACTATTTCTTTATTTATCTATCTATTTATTTGTCTATCTACTTGTCTACATGTCTACCTATCTAACTGACTATATGTCTATCTATCTATATGTCTATTTGTCTATCTATCTATATGTCAATTTCTTTATATGTCAATCTATCTTTCTGTCAATATGTCTATTTGTCTATCTCTATCTATTTGTCTATCTATCTATCTATTTATCTTTCTATTTATCTATATTTCTATTTGTCTGTCTGATATTTGTCTTTCTATCTATCTTTCTACTATCATTTTTCTATATGTCTAGCTATCTATCTATCTATCTGTCTATTTGTCTATCTAGCTATCTATCTATTTTTCTATTTGTATATTTGTCTATCTCACCATCTATCAATCTGTCTATCTATCCATCTATCAATTTTATCTATCTGTCTATCTATAAATCTATTAATGTATCTATCTTTCTATATGTCTATCTATCTATCTATCTAACTATTTATCTTTCTATCTATCTATTAAATATCAATCTATTTCGTCTATCTATCTGTCTACCTATATATGTGTCTATAATTTATATATCTAACTATCTTTCTATTAATTTGTCTATCTTAATATCTACTAATCTCTTTATCTAACTATCTGTCAAACTATATATCTTTCTGTATATATATATATATATATATATATATATATATATATATATATATCTATCTATTTGTCTATTTGTCTATCTCATCATCAATTAATCTATCTATTTATCCATTTTTCAATCGGTCTATTTGTCTATCTATCTGTCAATCTATCAATATGTCTATCTTTCTAGATGTTTATATGTATATATATATATATATATATAAATATATCTATTAAATATTTATATATCTATCTATCTATCTATCTATCTACCTATTTATCTATCCATCTATTTATCTATCTTTCTATCAATTTATCTATCTTTCTATTTGCAAATCTCTCGATCTGACAATCTATCAATCTGTCTACCTATCTATATATGTATATTTCTATCTGTCTATCATTCTTTCCATCTATCTACCTTTATGTTTATCTATCTATCTATCTGTCTATTTGTCTATTAATCTACTTACCTATATACATATCTATCCATCATTCTTTCTATCTATCGTTCTATAAGTCTATATGTCTAGTCTATATGTCTATTTGTCTATCTATTTATCTTTATATATGTCTATCTATCTTTTTATACATCTATCAATCTGTCTATCTTCTATCTATCTATCTATCTGTCTATCACTCTATATTTCTATTTATCTATCTGTCTATATCTATATTTATCTATCTATAATAATTACTTACGAATATTTTGCTTGGAATATAGTCCCTTGCTAATTTGCAAGGGATTAGCTAGGGAATAGTGAGAGTTGTTTGATTTTACATTGAATAACAAATTTCTAATGGATTTGTGACAGATTAGAGCAGAAATTTTTGATTGAAAAATTTCCCTAGCTATTATTGTCATAGAATTTGTCACTAAGAATGGTGGAAAATTTAGCAATGACTTTAGATATTGATTTTTTCTAGCTACTAAACTCGAGAAAAAAATACTCGCTAAATCATTCTTTATAATTTTTTTACAATTATATAGTAAATGCAAGCGATTCATCCTTAATTAATAATTTTTACAAAATATATACATTTAGCCTCGAATTTCAATAGCTATTTATCTAAGGATTATATCTATCATTAATCTATTCTGAATTATTTTCTTTTTTTATATTATTTGTTTTAATATGTGATGTAATTTTTTATATTAAAGGTTTGCCATGGTCTATAGATTAGGGTTCCTTGAAAGATGCCTTCTCATATAATAAAAAAATATGATATTATAAATATATAATTACAAAAATATATAAATACAAATAAAAATTTATTTTAATAAAGCCTAAATTAACTATATATAGAATTATAAATTATTAAAAATATTTACAAAATAATATTTGATTTAATTAAAAAATAAATTTAAATATCTGTATTAATAAAAACATTAAATAATTAATTCTATAATTATAAACAATTTTTAAATTTTTTGAATTAATAAATGAATATACATAAACATTTATATTAATTAAAGCTTAAAATTATTATTTGTATGATTATAAAAAAATATTTAAAAAAATCTAAAATAATGAATTTATTTATATTAATAAAACTGTAATAAAACTATTTTTATGATTATAGGAATCTTTTAAAAAATATTTACTAAAAAATTTGAATTTTTAAAATAACACTTCATGTGTTATAAAAAAAATACTCTCCAATTGTTTATTAAAAGAACACTTCAAGTGTTTTTTAGAGTTTCAATTTTTTTTTTAAATATTACTAAAGATATTTTTTTTGTCCTAAAAATACTTAAAATATTTTTTCCCTTATTAACACATTTGAAAAGTTCTATCAAATTGACCTTAGTTTATTTGAATTCATGTTTTATTTTTGCCCTTGCTAAAATTAATAATAATTTAACCATTGCATAAGATTTTGATTATTAGCTTTTTATATTCTATTCTTATTAAAAATATAAATATTTATTTTAATGATCTTCTCATTATAAGTTAATTTAGGATTTTTATAAATTTTAAAATATATCAAATAATATAAAATTTTATGACTATAAATTTATTTCTTATTATATTCATAAAATTATATTGAATTCACAAAAAATTATCCCCATAATATATATATATATATATATATATATATATTATTTATTTTATGGTTATAAATAAAATTCTAAAAGTCTCATGTGTTCACTATTCATCACAGTTCCTTTCGGGAGAGGAACTATTATGAACATAGTTTCGTGCACCATGTCGTGAGCAGGTGATAAGCATAAAAACCTAAAACTCGTCTAGTTTTTTTATTATGCACTAGGTCATGAGCATAAAAACCTAAAACTCGCCTAGGATTTTTTTTTGTGCACTAGGTTGTGAGCATTGCAAGTTACCACTCCCAGTTTGAAGTAAATAGCAACTAATACAGAGGCAAGGATGTGTGCTTCCATAATCTTCAACCCCATTCCATGTTTGTATGTATTAATCCATGATTCCATGCTTGACTATCATAATTTGATATATGATTTGGTAGAATTTTTCTACCTGATAGAAGAAATCCCAGAATCCGAACTATTATCATCCTTCAGGATCGCACTCGAATCACTATCTAATAATCCACTCTTAAACTCCTTCCAGTCTATTTCTGGTAAAATACCCTCCTCCTTGTTGAACAAGCTACTAGTCTCCGTGTTTTCAACATTTAGGTGTGTGCCTATAGTTCCCTAATTTGTTTTATCAAGGCTTCGTTATAATGTTTAAGGGCTTCATAATTGAGCTTTAGTGAGTCATTATTTTCTTTCACGAGGCCATAATCCCTCTCTAAATGCTTGGTTTTCTACCTAGAATGGTGGTTTTAGAACCAAACAACTATTTGTCTTGGATGCAAGCCAAGTTAATGAGCCAGTTTTTTTTCCTCTCTGGTTCAAGCTTATTTTCCACTTCGAAGTTTTTCTTCATTGCCTTCACTTGAATTATCGTTAGGCATCTCTTCTTTTCTCTACTCCCATTTATTAATTCTTCTTCACATCCTTTTTCATCAAATCCTTCAAAAAACATTGGTATTCTATTCTGCAAACATGATTGTTATTGTTGTTGCTTCTTTGACTAGAAAGATTTTTTTCTGCTATAGATGGGGATATTGAAATGAAAGCACAAAGGGAAATAAGGCTGGCAAATCTTATCATAAATGGATGCAAATAGGGGAGCAGATGTATTATTTTGAATGCAAGAATGACAAGGCATAACATTTATCTTGCCCCACATGAGTTTTCATGCACAAAGGCAGACAAGTTCAATGTTTGTAAATCAGGAAAAAAAGATATGTCAGACTTCTACTCACTCTATGTCCATCTATATTAGAAAAAAATGGTTCAATGGAGAAAATTTTTGTAGAAAAACTTGCTGGAGAATCTGTAGGCTTAGCTATGTCTAACCCCTAGAGATATTAGTAGCGAGGTGGGGGAGACATTATTCATGTTATCTATAAGTGATAATCACTACATCTACATGGATCTCTTTTTGCTGCATACAATCCTCACAATCAATTAAACTAATTTTGAAATATTGTTGAATTAGAATAATTTGGTTTACCTTTTATTAATCACCACATAATAATTTATACAAACTAAAAAGATATGCAGACTTCTATATGTATGATATATTTTTATGATGATGTAAGTTCAATTCAAGAATTTAATAACTATTATCTACCATATAATGATGGAAGTTCAACTATGAATGGTGAGCTATTGAAGAACAACGTGCCCTATAAAATGAATTCATTTGGAAATGCCTTAAGCAGATAGAGCAGTGGGTCATTATTATTTTTTAATCATCTTGTTACTTCTTTTCTGATTTTATTTCTCATAGATGTGGATTCTTCACAGCCATGGGTATTGTTCTACTATTTGAAGTTACATATGTGTTGTAATATCTTTGTTTATATTTTTTTCTATATATATGTCTATCTGTATATCTATCTATATATATGTCTATCTATTTATCTATTTATCTATGTTTATATATATATATATATATATATATATATATCTATCTATCTATCTAATTATATTTATATTTATCTAACAATCTATTTATCTATGTATCTATCTCTCTATCTATGTTATAATTTATTTATTTATCTGTCTTTTTATCTACCTATTTCTATATCTATCAATCAATCAATTTGTCATCTTTTTTTGTTTAAATCTATCAAACTATCTATCAAATAGTCTATGTAATTATCTATTTATCTGTTTGTCTATTTGTCTATTTATCTATAAGTCTATTTTTCTATCCGTTTAAGAATTTATTTATATGTCTATCTTTCTATCCATCAATCTTTCTATTTATTTTTCTATCAATCTGTCTATCATTCTATCTATATTTCTTTCTATTTATGAATCTATATACTTGCATATTTATCTATCTTTTTATCTATATTTATATCTGCCTATCTATCTATATATTTATTTATCTATATATATATCTATCTATCAATCAATTAAAAAATATATATATATCTATCTATTTACCTATCTAAATATCTTTATATCTATCTATCTATTTGTCAATCTATATATCTGTATATTTTTATATCTATCTATGTGTCTATCTATCTATATGTTTATCTATCAATATGTATATTTGTCTATCTATCTATCTGTCTATCTATCTGTCTATCGATCTATCTCTCTATCTGTCTATTTATCTATATGTTTGCCTCTTTGTCTATCTATTTGTCTACTTTTCTATTTATCTATCTTTATATATGTCTATTTGTTATATCTGTCTATCTATATATCTATCTATTTGTAATATCTTTTAATCTATCTATCATTCTATCTATCTAATTTCTATCTATTTGTCTATTTCTCTATCTGTCTATGAATTTATCAATCAATCTATCAATGAATTAACTAATCGATCTATATATTTATCTATTTATCTATATATCTATCTATCTTTCTATCTATTTAATTATCTATTTTTTATTTATATATCTATTAATAAATCTATCTATCTATATATTTATTTATCTATCTATCTACCAACCTAGCTACCTATTATCTATTTATCCCCTTATCTATCTATCTCTCTATCTATCTACTTACATATCTCTTTATCTATCAATCTATCTGTCTAATTATTTATCTACCTATATATCTATTTATCATTTTAACTAGCATTCTATCTATTGATCTATCATTGTGACTATATGACAATATATTTATCTTTCTATTTGTCAATATATATATCTATCTATATGTATATCAATCTATTTGTCTATTTAAATTTGTCTATCTATCTATATGTTTATCTTTCTATATGTCGATTATTCTATCATTCTATCTATCTATCCATGTGTTTATCTATTTATCTACTTTCCTTTCTATGTATCTATATAACTTAATATCTATTTATATATTTTTTTTGTCTTTCATTATTATCTGTCTATATATCTATCTGTCTGTCTATCTATCATTTATAATCAATCAATCTATCAATATGTCTATCTATTTATCTATATATATGTCTATCCAGAAGTCTATTTGTCTATCTATCTATCTGCCTTTATATATATATGTCTATTTGTCTATCTATCTATCTTTCTATCTATCTATCTTTTTATCTATCGATCTTTGTAAATGTATATCTATATACCTATTAGTCAATTAGTCTATCAGTATATCAATCTATATGTCAATTTTTTTATCAGTCTCTATGTCTACAGGTCATTTTTTCTATCTATCTATCTATTTGTATATTTATTTATCTATTTGTCTCTCAATCTATCTTTCTATATATATATATATATATATATATATATATATATATATATATATATATATATATATATATATATATATATCTGTATATTTATCTATCAATATATTTATTTATTCATCTATCTATGTATCTATTTATCTATTTATCTATCATTTTACAAATCGATGTATCTATTTTTCTATCTATCTAATTATCTAAATATTTATTTATCTATCTATCAGTCAATTTGTCTATCTTTTTATCTCTCTATCTATCAATCTGACAATCTATCAATTTATCTATATAAATATCTATCTATTTGTCTATTTTTATGTATCTATTTTTTATATCTGACTATTTATCTGTCTAGCTATCTATCTTTCTATTTCTTTATTTATCTATCATTCAATCATTCTATCTATCTATTTATCAATCTTTCTACTTGACTATGTATCTATATAACTATCTATCTATCAATCAATCAATTAATTTATCTATCTATCTAACTATCTATCTTTCTACATATCTATTTTTTTATCTATCTATCTATTTGTCAATCTATATACTTGTCTATCTATTTATCTATCTATTAGTATATCTGTCTATATGTTTATCTATCAATATATCTTTTTGTCTATCTATCTAACAATCTAACTTTTTATCTTTCTTTATATCTATCTGTCAATCTATTAGTCTGTTAAACTATCTAACTATCTTTAGATCTATCTGTTAGCTGTCCATCTATCAATCAATAAATCACTCTATTTGTAATATCTGTCTATCTGTCTTTCTCTTTATCTTTCTATCTTTCTATTTGTCTATTTATCTATCTTATTATCAATCTATCAATCTACCAATCAATCAAACAACCAATCTAACTATTTATCAATTTATCTATATATCGGTCTATTTATCTATCTAATTATATATTTATTAGTCAATCAATTAATCAATATATTTATCAAACTATCTATTGCTCTATCTACCTATCTTCCTATCTATCTCTCTATCTAACTACCCATCTATCTATCTATCTACTTACCATTCTATCTATCTATGTATCTATCTATCTATCTATAGATATGTATACTTATTTATCTATCTAGCTATCGCCTATATTGTTTATATTTATATCTGTCAATCTATCTATATATCTATATAAATGGATATCTATATATCTATTATGGTATCTATCTGTCTATCTATCTATTTATCTATATTTTATTTATCTACCTGTCTACCTTTTTATTTGTCTATCTATGTATATGTTTATTTATCCATTTATCAATCATTTTATCAGTCTATCTATCTATCTATCTATTTGTTTATCTATTTATCAAATTGCCATTATTTCTATATTTTTAAATATCTATGTATTTACCAATATGTTTATCTACTTGTCTATCTGTTTATCTTTTTATATATCTACTTGTCAATCAGTATATTTGTTTATCTATCTATATATTAATCTATTTATCTACATATATAAATATATAAATAAATAAATAAATAAATATATATATATATATATATATATATATATATATATATATCTGTCTATCTTTTAATATGTCTATTAATTTATCTGTCTATCTTTTTATATGTTTATTTGTCTATTTATCTATCTATCAGTTTATCTCTCTATCTATCTATCAGTCTATCAATTTATCTCTCTATTTGTCTATATATCTATCTATTTATCTATATGTCTATGTGTCTATCTATCAATCAATCTATCTATCTATCAGTCTATCTATCTAACTATTTGTCTATTTGTCTATCTGTCCATCAATCTATATGTGTTTTTATCTATCTGTCTATATGTTTATCTATCTATCTATATATCTGTCTATCTGTCTATCTTTTTATATATTAGTCTATATTTCTATTTTTATATCTTTCAATCTATGTTTCTATCTGTCTATCTGTCTACCTATCCATCTTTCTATCTGTTGATCTTTCTATCTATCTATCCATCTATCTATTAGTTTATTAGTCTATATTTCTATCCATCTATCTACATGTCTATCTATTTATCTATCTGTCTATTTGTATATCTATCTATCTGTCTATCTATATATATGTCTATTTATCTATCTCTCTATCTATTTGTCTGTCTATCTAAGTATCTTTCTATCTATCTATCATTCTATATATCTTTCTATCAGTCAATTTAACTATCTGTCTATATATATATATATGTCTATCTATCGATTTGTCTATCAATCTATTTCTCTATCAATCTATTTATTTAAATTTCTATCTATCAAATTGTCAATCTTTTTATCTTTCAATCTGTCTATTTTAATATATGTTATTCTATCTATCTTTGTATCCATCTATTTATCTATCTA
Organism: Sapria himalayana; assembly: GCA_029783825.1. Lineage (NCBI taxonomy): Eukaryota > Viridiplantae > Streptophyta > Magnoliopsida > Malpighiales > Rafflesiaceae > Sapria > Sapria himalayana. The sequence continues at coordinate 437,886 of JAREIK010000629.1, forward strand.
TCTATTTATTTTTCTATCTATCTATTTATGTCTCTAACTATCTATTTGTCTATCTGTCTATCTGTCTATCTCTTTATTTGACTATCTTCTATCTGTCTGTATATCTATTTATTTATCTATTTATTTGTCTATCATTCTATCTATCTATTTTTCTATCTAATTTTATATCTATTTATCTATTTATATATTTATCTAACTATCTACTTGCCTATCTATCTATTTTTTTCTATTTATTTATCTTTCTTTCTGCATATCTATTAATCTTTCTTTCTATCAACATATCTATCTATATTTCTTTCTTTCTAACTATATATGTCTGTCTATTTATCTATCAATCTATTTGTTAATCTATCTATATATCTAGTTATTTGTCTATCTGTTTATCTATCTACCTATCATTCTATCTTTTTATCTATCTATATATACATCTATCAATATGTCTATTTGTATATATGTATATATATTTATCTCACTATCTATCTATTTGTCTATCTGTATATTTATCTATCTATCTTTCTATTTATCTATCTGTCTATCTGTCTATCTATATATCTATCTATTTGTATATCTGTCTAGTTGTAATATCTATATATCTTTTTATCTATTTATTTGTCTTTTTATCTATCTGTCTACCAATCTATTAATCAAGCAATCTAACTATCTATCTTTCTATTTATGTATCTATTTATCTATCTACCTAATTATTTATTTTTTTATCTATCAATCAATCAATCATTCTATGTATCTTTCTATCAACCTATATACCTATATATCTATCTATCTATCTATCTATCTATCTATATATATATATCTATATAGCTTTATATCTTTCTATCTTCTTACATATATATATATATATATATATATATTTATATATATGTCAATCTACATGTTTACCTATATATCTATCTATCTATCTATCTATCTCTCAATTTGTCTCTCTTTCTATCAATAAATTTGTCCTATCTGACTATCTACCAATTTGTCTATCTATCTATCTATTTTTCTATCTTTTTGCCTATTTATTTATCTTTATATCTTTCTACACTATATGAAAATAGCCAAATAGCTATGGAGAAATCCCTAGCTATATAGAATTTTTCTTTCGCAAAAATAGAATAATAACACATTAACACTAGAAATTTTACCAAGCTAATGTGGTTGTCACAAAAAATTAGCATGGGAAAAATTCACTAGCAAATTTTTTAACGATAGAAAATTCACTAGCTAAGTATATTTTATTCCCTTACTAATTTTAATCGTAATTAAGAATAATAATTAATAATTTTCAAATAAATAAGCACAGAAACATCCTTTGCTAAATTAGCGAGGGAAAAATCCCTAACTATTTTCATTCAAAATCAATTTTCACAATTTTAATTTTAAAACAAAAAATTTGATTACATATTTTTATTATTTTATATAAAATTAAATAAAAACATATAGTATAAACCATTTTTTATAATTAACAAAAACCAAAAAAATTCAGAAATAATTATGATACAAATGTTACATGGTTAAAACAAAAACATAACATATGTATATAATCATTTAAAACTAAATCATCATCTTCATCATTAGCTTGTGCATTTGTGCATGGCTCTCCTACGTGGGTTGTCTACTGGAACTTGGTGTGCTATCTCTATCATCAAGATTTCTTACTGTGACTCCATATAGTTCATTTATTATTACATTATATTCTTCATTTCTTTCATCTCATCATTTACATCTTTTTTTTCCTGCATACACATCAATTCAAACTTAAACATTACGAGAATATCTATATATATAGATATCTATATACATACATACATATATATATATATACAAACATATATATATATTTACATATATAAAAGCTAATACAAGGAAAAACAAAAACAAGAAATACTTTGTCATGAAAAAACAAGCAACAAACAATTCAATGCCAAAAAATTTGAGAATTTTTTAAAAAATGTTACATGCATAAGAAAAGAGTGTAAAGAATGAAGCCAATTGTGATGCCTTTAACTTAAAATATTTCAAATCATCTCTAACTAATGTCATCAGAAATAAAACATCTAAATATGTATATTGATATTCCAACATGATTTTGAATACCACATAAGCCTCAAGCTAATACTGGCCTATTTTTTTCAATGATTGTGGGGGTTTGGGCCAACTTGCATGCAGCTCGAGTAATCTCATGAGCAAAAAAATCTACCCCTATGGTTCCATCAATAGAGCAACTATGACAAAACCACATGTATCATCTACTACCATTTCACATGCAGAACAAACTATTATTACCATGACACTAACATAGATTGAATAGTATCTAAGATAAGAATTTATGTATATGGTCCCATTTGTAGCTGCATAAAACACTACATATGATAAGGATCACAAGTTTAGTAGTGAAGAACCTTGCGAAACTTCTCTCAAACCCTGCATATCTATTCCCCTTTAAATAATAAGATTAGCAACATCTCTCAAACTCTCAAAATTGATTTCAAACATCTCTCAAAATTCATATTCATTGTTCCATTAACAAAAACAAGTGTACCCACCAGTACTTCAAAAAAAAGATCAAAGTTTTATTATAATTTGAAATATGCATGCATACAGCTTTCATCTTTTAAAAAACAAATAATCAGAGCCTAGGATGCTATACTAGAATCTTAAAAGTGGCCAACAACATCACCAAAGCAATGCATGTGATTCACAGAACTTCTAGTGCTCTACAAAAATTGCATACTTCGTTTAGAAAAGAAGTTCATAATATTTCAATTCACAGTATTATAGCACATTAAATTGAAATCAAATAAAATTAATAACATGATTAAGAAGATTGTGTCATCCCTACGAGGTTGATGATTATTCTAATCTTCTAGCTGAAAAAGGCAGCTACAACGAAACAACACGTACAATAAGCAAACAGAAAGTGGAAGACATGCTGAGTGGAAAGGAAATGGCATCATGGAGACAAGGACCAATGTGAGGTGGAAATCTTGCGCAAAATAGCTTTTGGATCAAGTCAGGTCATTAGGAGTAACCATGTTTTTGAACCGTGGTACTGATGACCGACCAAATGGCATTCTGATTCACTTCTATTAAATTGAAGACTAATAATGAAATAAAGATAAAACACACAATTCATGATAATTTTATGCCAAACTTTTTAAAATGAAAGTTTCATGCAATTTTAAACAAATAAAGACTAAATGTACCAAAGCAATTCTAGTGTTGTACCAAAATACCAGCACTATTATGTGCCTACTGATGTGGACACTACTAACATTGACCACAATTTGGTTCTAGATTATAGGAATCACATCATCACACATCGAATGGTCACACCATGCCCAAAATCTTTATGAAATAGTAAAGCAATGTCAATTTCCACATCAATAATAAGTTTGAACTATCACTGTCACTACCAAATAGTAATGTATATTGACTATTGTTAGCATCACAGGTTAAAGGTTCACCACCATCAACATAGCTCAACACCACTATTCACATTTATGCTGCATAAATTAGGTGCTAGTGTGGCAAGTGCCATGTGAAAGTACGCACTGTGGATGGGCTTATATCTGATAAAGGTGATGAAAATGATGTTAATGATGGTTATGGTGATAGAGATTGAGATGGTGATTGTGATGTTGAAATTTGAATATGGTGGTATGAGATGGTACTAACTTTGCAACAAATGTAAAATACTAGATGAATTTCATTCATTTCTATGTTCATGTCCACCTTCACCAAGCCCACGTCATTTAGGTGCCATCTATTGTACAAAAAATAAAAACATATAACAAATAATAGATATATGATGAACACCCAAGCATTTTAGAATAATACAGACCAATGGATTTCAACAAAATATAGAAAGTCTTTGATAATATAATATTATAATACAATAAGAATAGTTTAATTATCGACATCACTATTATCCTCTAATGGATCTTCCGAAATTTTGTCTAATTCTGATGAAAGTTCCAACTCATCTTCAGATAGAAAATGATCATATTCAATTTCTATTAGGCTACTATTTAAGTCATATAATTTTTATGGATCTTCATCTACATGCACAAGCTCAATATAATTTGTCATATTTTTGAAATGCCAGTGGAATATCTAGGTTTGCACTTCTTTGTTGAGATGTTGGTACTTTAAAATTTGATCAAGTTTAATTTTGAAAATCACCCACCAGTTACTCTTATCATGAGATAAACTCATATATGTACAATAATATATTTGAGTGGCTTGAACTACCATAATAAATGACTCATATCGATTATATCTATGTATATGGTTAGCATCCACTAGCTTATAATCCAAATGAATTTTTATACCCACGTTTCATGTAGGATCAAACCAATTGCATTTTAATAATACAATCCAATATTTTTTCAGTTCAGGATACTCCAACCCAATAACTTCTGTGAGTTGACCATAATAATCAATCTCATCTATACTATAACTTATGCCTTTAAAAACATACACCATAGTTCATTATTGTATTAGAAGAACTGTACCTAATAGTGTGAAATTTATATCCATTGACAAAATACCTAGGATTAGTTGTCACATTTAGACCTTTACTTAGATTCTGAATGAATATATTGAATCTCCATTTGAAAAATAATTCACCTGTCACATAAATTAAATAAATGATGTTAATAACTAAAGGATACTAATAAATCAAATACTTCAAAAAATTAAAACTTAATAATTCTCACATAGTTTTTGAATCAATTTACAAATTCTGTTTCTAGCATATAATTGACATCGTGGCTAGAAATGGTTGGATGTCTATTTTAACTACTCAACATATACATTACAAAAATATAAATAGACTGAGAACAAAATATATCAATTTTTAATTATTCCTATTAAGGACAAAATTAAACTATGATTAAACCTACAATAATTTTGGGTATACATACTCAATATATAGCGGATCCTTTTCACAATTAAGTAAAACATTGCTCTGGGTTGCTTTGTACTCTCCATCTATCATACATCTTTTTTTTCTCTTCCAAACGCTCTTCCAGGATGCTTGAAGATAGATAGCTTATCCCTAGAATCATCTTTTACAAGCAAATGGCCTTCATCAATCCGAGGTACATTTCTCTTTTTTGTATTGACATGATCCTCAAAATAATAAGAACAAAAATATGATGCTTCTTCTACTAAATATGCATTGCAAATTGAACCTTAACTCTTGCATTGTACTAACATTCAATTTCAACTTATGAAGATACCGACAACTTTAATATTAGGTTTCAATTATATCAAATTATAATATTAATTTATGCTTGAAATAATAAAACACCACTACTTATATTTATTTATCTCTCAAAAGGATAAATCCACTTATATTGCACTAGCCTAGCTATCCTTCCTACATATGTCAATTGAACCAAAAAATGCTCAATTTATTTAAAAATGCTCGATGAGAATATCCATTCAAGCTTACAAATAATAAGAGGTAAGTTATTGTCCAGTCTCACCATGTCACCTTTTTTGATTGTGGTTGCAGTTATTTATTTGAAGAACAAACTAAGTTCAATAAGGACCTTCCAAACACTTAGGAGAAGAAATTCATGAAATACAATTGGTATTATTCTATACATAAATACATAACAATCATGACTTTTCATTCCAAATAACTTAAGATTTTTCATATCCACACATCTACCCATATTTGATACATATTCATCAAAGAATTTCAAATCTTTAACTAATTCATACAATGTATATCTTGCCTTCTTATCATGTGTGTAACAAGCTTTAGAATATTTTTTTATTGCTTTATTCAGTTTCAATTCAAGACACTAACAGTAATCATTCAACTCTTGTCTTGATTTTAAAGTGTGCTTTGCTTTTCTGTCTACATTAAAGACAATGTTGAAAACATTGTCAAACACATCTTTTTCAATATGCATTACATTCATGTTTTGATGAATTAAATTGGTCTTCCAATTGGGCATGTCCCAAAAAATATTAAGTTTCCTCAAGTCAAATATTTTTTATATTGGACCATTAGTTTCAGTAGCATCCTTTTCAATTATTTTCTTCAAACCCAAACTTTAAATCTCTTTCATAATATCATCTTTTGAATGAACAACTGGTGCAACTATCATCACTATTTTATTTTTTTGAAATGTAGTTCTATTTCTATGGAATGGATGATTCGTATGTAGAAACTTATGATGGTTATCAAACCATGATTGTTTACGACTAAATTTGAGGGGAAATGCATTAGACTTATCCATGCAATACGGGCATGCTAATCATCCTATAGTACTCCAACCAGACAATATTGAATATGTAGGAAAATCACTTACCATCCACATAATGGTCATTCACATAATGATTTAACTCTACTATAATCGGCTGTAAGTACATCTAGCATGTCTTTCACATTATCTGGTACTGGAACCAATATTTACAAAAACATATATTGCTCCTTCATACACAATGATGGAGGCAAATTATAAGGTGTCACTATCACTGGCCATATTGAATACTTTTGTCCAGATTGGCCAAATGGCTGAAATCCATCAGTGCAAAGACTCAATCTCTTATTTCAACTTTCAGCTGCAAAATCTTGATGTATATGATTAAGATGATTCCAAGCAAGTGAATCTGATGGATCACGCATCACCAGTTATTCAACCTCATGCTCAGAATGCCACCTCATATCATGTGTTGTAGCATTTGATGCATATATTCTTTACAATCGAGGAATTAAAGGGAAGTAATACATCTTATTAAATGCAACTTTATCTTTTGTCGTATATATGCAACACAGGGTACCTTCTTAAACTGATGATTATCACAAAAATTACAGCTGATTAAATCACTATCACCACCACAATATAACATAGATCCATTACAACAACAATCAATTTTTTCTACTGGTAGACCCATACCTCATAGTAACTTTTTAGTATTGTAAAAGTTGTTAGTGACTAAATTATTATCCATAACAATCTCCTTCATCAGTTTTGTCACCTGGTCAAATAATTTCTCAGACATATGATTTTCTGACTACATGCTCATGAGTCGAGCCACAAGTAACAATTGTGAATGTATTTTACAACTAGGCCACAACTCATTATCTGTAGCTTTAAGGATATCATAAAATTTTTGAGCTTCAGGATTAAGTGGTTCATCCATGTAATCCATATTCAATTCAGCACCAGTAGCTTCCATGCCATCCTATGGTATATGTTTGATGCTTCTTCACCACATACATACGATTCAGTACCCTCATTTCTGTCAATGTTCAGAGCTATTTTACTTTCTCCATAATAAAACCAAACAAAATAATTTGGTACAAAGCCATATTTAGCCACATAGTATCTTATAGGGTTTACATCATGAAAAGGCATATTCTGACACTTGCAGTTATTACATGGACACTTAATTTTTTTTCCATCCATCCATCTCGATTGACTACATGCAAATTTAATGAATGTTTCTAGCCCACTCAAAAAATCTTGATTCAAAATTCCTTTCCTAAACCTTTTGTACATGCACTGACGATCTGAACTCATTTGCCCTATTATATTTGTAAAGAAAAATGCTCAATCATTATTCTGAATTAAACATTCAATGACAATAAAATATACTAATAATTAAATAAAATCACTTATAGATGAATATGCAAGTATAAAATATCATGAATATCGAGGCAATGCATTTGTAGAATCTACATGAAGAAATAAAGAATTTTTTAGCACGTTAAATATTAATAGATATCATGCTATTACGTAATGAAATGAGCAAACTATATGAATGGACAAGAAAGGAAAGCAAAAAAGAAAGGAATTAAAAGTTTAAAGGAGTAAGCTTCTCACATCTCAATGAAGATCAAATAGCACAATTTTTACTACGATTCAACTCAATCTTTGAATATTAAAATAAAAAAGAAAGAAAAAATAGATGGAATGAAGATCCAATTCCAAGAACTCTTGGAACATGAATTAATGAAGAATTAATACATGAACAAAAACATATTTGGACTAGAAAACATATCATACAAAGTATCCAACTAGAATACATAGATGTGAAGCAAACCACAATTACAGATTCCTAGCCTTACAAATATAGACTAATTAGAGATACAAAGAATAACATACATTAACATTAATATTATTTGTGGAAAACTGCAATCAAAAGATAGTTTGTTTAATAAAACTTACATACACCTCAAATTAATACCTTATCAATATGAAGGATGAGAACATATTAATTTAGAAAAAATTTTAGATATATCCATCACTTATATACTGGTGATAAATGATTTTGGTACTTGTAATGATTTACCATCAATATCTAGATTAATGTTGTGTTCATGAGGAGGATCTTAGACCATTTATATAATTGTGGTAATAACTTCACTTTACATGATATTATACAAACACAAATATCTACTATATAATTTCAATGGAAAATTCAATATATGGTGATATTTAGGGTTGAAGAAGAATTTCGAAATAACAAATTATAGAATCAAAACACACCCTTAGTAGTTGCAATGGTCTTGTGGACAATTGAAATAAAATGCTCAATATTATTTAATTTTAAGTGAAGATTATAAAATAAAAATGATAAAATAATATTGTTGGTGTATTCCAATACTTTTCAATAATATTTAATTAAGCATATACAAATATTTTAACAACTCTCATTTATGAGTAATAATGTTTGATAATACTCAAAATTCAATTATAATAACAAAATCTGAGTCTTTTGATGCATTTTAAAGATATACAAATGTATTATATATATAGTGATGATTTATATTTAATTATATTTATTACAAATTATTTTAAAATGTAACAAATTTTTAAATAAGAATAAATGGTTTAAATAAAAATTTAATGAAGTTAAATGATGCTTGATATGTTTGTTAATATTCATGTCTCCGTTTTTTTTTTCAATTAATTTAAATGAGCTTGGATATTAATCGATATTTTTTAACATTATTCCACATGTCTTCAATAAAATATATAATATATACACACAAAAAGACATATATATATATATATATATATATTTATATTTATATTTATATTATAAGCATTAATTAAATGTGGGTGGGCGGGTGTGTGTGTGTGTATTTACACATCAAAAACTAATAGCTCGATACACTGATTCTTGAGATAGATGTGCGCCTCCTTGGAGGTTGCAAGTTCAATCTTCACAAGCTACTAAAAAATTGTCAGGATAACAAATTATGCCTAATATAGTTATATTTAATTATATAAAGTTTTATATAGTTATACAAATATTTATAAATAGTTATACACATATACTTAAACATAATGTTGTATGTTGTTATACATATAATTATAAATATAGTTACATGTGATTATACATATAGTTACACATCTAGTTATACTTATATTTAAAGATGTAGGAATATATATTTTTTCATATAATTGTATTTATTTATACATATAATTATGCATAGGTATAGATATAGTTAAATAAATTTTTATATACTAATATATAAAAATGTATATTAAATATATATTGTTAATTATATATTTAAATATAGTTATGTATAAAGTTTGTATAGTTATGCATATAGTAAAAGACAATTATTTATAGTTATATGTTCTTATACCTATAGTATATTTAAGTATAAATAGATTTATATATAATTATATTTAATTATACATACAGTTATAAATATGTATGTATTAAAAGATATAGTTATATATAATGTTTTTATAGTTATACATATAGTAAATTACAATTATATATAGTTATATATTATTATATATATAGTGTATTTTGTTAGAAATATAGTTATATAAAATTATACATATAGTTATAAATTATTATATAGTTAAAAAATAGGTATATATAGTTAAATATAGTTATAAAATTAGTTTACATAGTAACAAATATAATTAAATATAGTTATAAAGAGCTTTATATAGTTATACAAATATTCATAAATAGTTATACATATATAGTTAAACATATAGTTATATATATGTTGTTATAAGTTTTAATTATAATTATAGTTACATGTGTAATTGCACACATAGTTATCCATATAGTTATAAATGTAGTTATACATGTTGTATATGTAATTAAATATTTTTTTTCATCTAATTATATATATTTAGACATATCATTATGAATAGGTATTAATGTTGATATATACATTTATATATAGTTATATTTTGATATACATATTGTTAAATACATTTATATATAGTTTTATATTATATATATATATATATATATATATATTAAATATATGTTGTTATATTTATATATAGTTATGTATACTATTTTTATAGTTATACATATAGTAAAATACACACATATATATATTACTATGTTATTAATCTTGGGATCATCTTATTTACAAAATTTATTATGTAATTATTAAATATGTTGTTATATACACTCTGCACACCACATACACTAACCCTTTCTTTGTGACTAAAACATTCATGGAAAAATTCACACTACCACAAGCCTTTCTGTGTGGCAAAATAGGTGGAAAAAAGATGAACACATTCGTGTTGAGAACTAGTAAGCCAGGTTTATTGGAGAATATAGAATAGCTAGGAAAAATATGAAATTGGAAAAAAAATATTAGAATCAAAACAAACACTATTGCATTATGATAAGCGATGAAGAAAAAGGGTAGAAAACACACCTCAAATTGATAAGAAACTCACGGCTAAAGTAAATACTCTTACTCCATTATTAGGTTTTGTTTTGATTTATCCGTGTTGAGAAAGAAAGGCAGATGGCACTAGTTAGAGACTTAGAGTTTTCTCTGGACAACAAGATATGGTTTTTTAAGTTTTAAAATTTCGTAAATGTTTTAATTCTTAATTAGCAAAACATTTAATAAACAATAAATATATATAAAACATATAGACTCACCTTTTTTTACTTAATAATTATTTTCAATAATTTAATGTGCGTGTAGCAAGGCACACATAAAAACAAACACCTTACAATTTGTAATTATTAAATTGATTAAATAATAAATATATAAATAATTTCTAAAAATATATGTTTTACCTTCCAACTAGAAACATAAATTAAATGGCTTCAAAACTTGTAAACTTCATATAGTAAGGTACACATAAAAAGATGATTGGTCTTAAAGCAACTCTTCTAAGAATTATAAATACTTTTTATGTTAAAAAATATATAAATATATATTTTTTATGGTTATAAATTTTTAAGAATTCATATTAATTTTTATGAAGATAATAAAAAATATCTTTAAAGGAATAAAATTTCATATTATTTGATAAATAATATAATATATAAAATTCTAAAAATTATTTAAAACGAGAAGATCATTAAAAAAAGTTATATTAATTATTTTAATAAAGACGAAATATTAATAGCCAATATTAAAAATGATACTCAATTATTTAATTCTTATAAATTTAAGTAAGGGCAAACATATATTAATATTTACTAATTTATTCGTTAATTCAGATATTTTTATAATTATTTTATATTTAATCATACAAAGAATTATTTTAGTTTTTTATTAGTAGAAATTTTAATTTATGTTCATTTATTTTTTAAAATATCTTTAATAATTATTATAATTATAAGTTTAATTATTTAATGTAATTTAAATACAAATTTTTAAAATTTCTTAATTAATAATTTTAGAAAAGTTTTTTGTATACTTTTTTAAAAATTTGATAATCATAAAAAATGTTATTTTAGTTCTTATTAATATAAATTTTTTTTGTATTTATATATTTTTAAAAGTATTTATTTATAATATCCTATTTTTAAAATTATATGAAGATAATGTAACTTTCAAGGATCGATCATCTATATACCATGATATACATTTAATATACAAAATTAAATAAAATATTAAAACAAATAATATGTTACAAAAAAGTTAAATCATTAAACATTAGTAACTAAAATTATCCCTAGCCAAAATAGCTACGGAAAAATCTTTAGCTAAATGCATATATTTTGAAAAAATTAACATTTAAGGAATAATTGTTTGTGAATAAATATAAAATCATAACAAAAATTTAAATGATTATTTAGCTATGGATTTAGATAAGGAGAATACTTCAGTAAATCTGTTGCAAATTTTGCAATTTTCTTTGTGCGAAAATCTACTACAATATTAGCTAGGGACAATTTTAAATCAAAAATTTCCATCCCAAATATGTCACAAATTTGTAATTCAATGTAAAATCTAAAATTTCTTTCTATTACATAGCTAAAGCCTTGCTATTTAACTAAGAATTTTTCCATAGCTAAATTTCCCAAGCTAAACAGACATTTTCTTGTACTACTAGATATTTATCTGTCTATTTTTATATCTTTCTATGTGTCTATATGTTTATATATCTATATGTCCATCAATCTATTATTCTATTTGTATATCCATATATTTATCTATTTATATACTTGCATACATATATATCAATCTATATACCTATATATATATATATATATATATATATATATATATATATATATGTCTATTTGTCAATCAGTTTAAATGTTTGAGTCATTCAGTCTATCGGTCTATTAGTCTATCTATCTATCTATCAGTCATTATGTGTATATGTTTATTTGTGTATCTATCGAGATTTCTATCTATATATATATATATATCAATCAATTATTCTATCTTTCTATTTATATATCAATCTATCTATCTATCTTTCCATCTATTTATCTATCTATTTATCTATTTATCTATCTGTCAATCCGTCTATCTATCTATCTATTTATCTATCTATCTGCCTATCTATTTGTCTATTTATCTATCTAACTATCTATATGTCGATATGTCTTTTATCTATATGCCTATTTGTCTATCTATCTATCTGTCTATATGTGTATCTGTCTATGTGTCTATCTATGTAACTATCTAACTGACTATCTATCTATTTATCTATATACATATCTATATATCTAACTATGTATAGATATATCAATCTTTTTATCTATCTATTAGTCTATTAGTATATTAGATTATTAGTTTATCTATCTATCTATCAAACTATATATCTATCTATCATTCTATTTCTCTATCTATTTTTCTATATATTTATTTATCTATCTATCTATCTATCTAACTATCTATTTGTTAATCTCTATATCTATCTATCTTTCTATTTATCTATCTATTTATCTATCTATCTTTCTATCTATTTGTCAATCTAGCTATATATTTATCTAACTTTCTATATATCTCTATATTTATTTGTATATCTATCTAATTGTGTATCTATCCATTGTCTATATGTTTATATGTCTATCTATCTATCTATCTATCCTATCTATTTATCTGAATCTCTATCTATCTATCTATTTGTCTATCTATCTATCTATCTATGTATTTAAGTGTATATTTATCAATTTGCTTATCTATCTATTTTTTTATTTGTATATATGTTTATCAATCTATTTGTCTATCTATATATTTTTCTATCTACCTATCTACCAAATTTATTATCTATCTATCTATCTATTTATGTGTGTGTGTGTGTGTGTGTGTATATATATATATATCTATCTATCTAACTATCTATATGACTATCTATCTATCTAGTTGTCTATCTAGATATCTATCTATCTATCTATTTGTTTGTCTATTTTCAATCTAGCTGTCTATCTAACTACTGGTCAACTTGTCAACCTATATACCTAACTATCTGTCCATCTGTCTATCTTTTTATATTTCTATCTATCAATCAGTCTATGTGAATAGTTGTTTATCTATCTATCTATTTGTCAGTCTATATGTTTGTCTATCTATCTTTCTTTCTATATATCTATTTGTCTATCTATCTATCTTTCTATCTTTCTATCTATTTATCTGTCTATTAGTTTATTTATCTATCTCTATCATTCTATCATTTTATCTTTCAATCTATCAATTTATCTATCTATCTTATATCTATCTTTATATCTACCTATCTATCTATCTATATATCTATCTATCTTTCAATCAATCAATCATTGAATCAATCAATTAATCAACCAATCTACCTATCGATATGTGTCTCTATCTATCTATCTATTTTTCAATAAACCTTTGTGTCTATCAATCAATCAATCTATCGATCTATATATCTATCAATTTATCTATGAATCTTTCTAAATATTTATCTGTTGATCTTTCTACCACATATCTATCTTTCTATCTATCTATTTGTCAATCTTTCTATATGTTAATCTGTCTATTTGACTATCTGTTAATATGTCTATCTATCAATCTCTTTATCTATCTATCAAATTTATATCAATCAATCATTCATTCATTCAATCAATCAATCAATCAATCAATCTGTCTATCTTTCTGT
>JAREIK010000629.1:457227-553904 GCA_029783825.1 Sapria himalayana
TTATCTATCAGTCTATCAATGGATCTATCTATATGTCTATTTGTGTAATTCTCAATATGTATATCTATCTATTTGTCTATCTGTCTATTTGTATATATGTCTAACTATCTATATGTCCATCTATCAATATATCTAGCTTTTTGACTATCAATTTGTCTCTATATCTCTTTATCAATCTATTTATATGTTTATTTATATATCTATCTATTGGTGTATTGATCTATCTATATATATTTTTATTTGCCTATTATTTATTTTTCTATTTGCCTATTTGTCTATATATCTATGTCTTTCAGTCCATCTGTCAATATGTCTATCTATATATTTGTCTATTTGTAAAAATGACTAACTTCCTATTTGTCTTTCTATCTATCTATCAATATTTCAATTTGTTTCACTATTTATCTATCTATCAGTCTACTTGTCTACTTGTCTACCTATCTACATAATTATCCATATATCTATCTATTTGTCTATCTATATAACAATCTATCTATATATTTGTCTATCTATCTATCTATATTTCAATCTATCTAAATGTCTATCTATTTATCTGTCTATTTGTCTATCTGTCTTTCTATCTATCTATTTATCTATCTATCTATCGAATTTTCATTCAATCAATCTCTCTTTCTTTCTCTTTATTTGTCTAGTTAAATATCTATCAATTTGTCTATAATTCTATCTATCGATCTATCTATTTATCTCTCTATCTACCTGTCTGTCTATCTATCTATCTACCTATATATCTATCTATATTTCTTCTATATATCTATCAATTTATCAATCAATCAATCTATCTATCTATCTATCTACATGTTTATCTATCTATCTATATCTATCTATTTGTTAATCTATCTATCTATATATCAATCTATATGTCTCTTTGTCTAATTATCTATATGTATATCTGTTTATATATTAGTGTATCCATCTAAATGTCTATATATCTACATGTCTATTTGTCTATATGGCTATATGTCTATCTATCTATCTATCTATTTTACTACAAGAACATATTTATTTAGCTATGGAATTTTAGCTAGGGAATTTTAGCTTGGGTTCAATCCCTAGCTAAATTACGATGGATTAGCTAGGGAATAGCAAGGGATTTATGATTTTTTATTGAAATAAAAATTTGCAGCAAATTAGCTACGGATTAGCAATGAAATATTTACATAAATTCCACTCAAGAAAATCAAGGAATTTAGCAATGGATTAAGGATGGATTAGCGACAGAATATTTTCGTAAATTCTACTCAAGAAAAGCGGGGAATTTAGTAATGAATTAGCAATGGAATTTTCATAGCTAATAAAATCCTAAATATAGCAATGGATTTAGCGACATATTTAGTGATGGAATTTTCCTAGCTAATAAAATCCAGAATTTTGTGATGGATTAAGCGACGGAATTTCTCTAGCAAATTACATTCATATCATAGTGACAGATTTCAACTACAAAATTCACTACATAATAACATCTGGAACATGGTAATGGATTTTAGCGATGAAATTTCTGTAGCTAATTATATCCTGAAATATAGTGACATATTTAGCGATGGAATTTCCCTAGATAATTACATACTGAATATAGCGATGGTCTTTATAGATAAAACTTCCCTAGCCATTTACATCCTGGATATAGCAACGGATTTTAGTAACGGAACTTCTCTAATTCATTAAATCCAGAATATATCGATAGATTTAGCGATGGAACTTCCCTAGCAAATTAAATCCAGAATAAAGCAATAGATTTAGTGACAGAACTTTCCTAGCTAATTAAATGTCGAACATATGGATGGATTTAGAGACAATTTTTCTAGCCAATATGTAATTATTTAATTTTTTTAATTTATTATTAGTTTTAATATTTTATTTATTTTTCTTTATTAAATATATGTTAATGGTCTATAGATGAGTGATACTTGAAAGATACATTATCCCCATAAAATTTTAAAAAAGGGATATAATAAATAAATAATTTAAAAATATAAAAATACAAAAAAAATTATATTAATAAGGGCTAAAATAACTATTTTTATGATGTATTAATTTTAAAAAAAAATTATACAAAAAATTTTATCTAAATTTTTTAATTAAGAAACTTAAACATTTGTATTAAATTAATATTAAATAATTAATTCAAAAAGAATAATAAATTCTTTTGATTTTTTAAAAATAAAATTAACATACATTAAAATTTCTACTGATATAAATGTAAAATAATTCATTGTATGATAAAATAAAAAAAATCAAAAATATTTGAATTGATGAATTAACTAGTAAATATTAATATTATTATAAGTATAAAAAAATTTTATAATTATAAAAAACTTTTAAAAAAATAATTAATACAAAATTTGAAAATATTGAAATATAATAAAAATATAAATTTTTTCAATAAACTTAAAAGAAAATAAATTAATATTTAAAAATAAATACATAGATGTTTGCTGCTGCTAAAATTTATAAGAATTAAAATTTTGAATAATATTTTTACTATTAGCTTTTAACATCAAGTCTTTATTAAAATAATAAATATAACTTTTTTTAATTATCTTCTCACTTTAAAAATTTTTTGAATTTTAAAAATTATTAATGATATCAAATAAATTCAAATTTTATGCCTTTAAAATTATTTCATATTTTCTTCATAAAAATTAATATGAATTCATATAAATTTATAACCATAAATTATAAATTTTTATATAATTTTTAATATTAATGTATTTTATAAGTCTTAGGAGAGTGGCTAAAAGACAAATAATCTTTTCATGTACGTCTTATTATATGAAGTTTGTTAATTTCGTAGCTATTTGATATTTTTTTATAAGGCTAACCATATATTTTTTTAAATTGTTTATATATTTATTATTTAATTAATATTATAATAAAAAATTATAAGGTGTTTATTTTTCATGTGTACCTTGCTACACACACATTAATTTTCTTGAAAAAATTTTGATGGTAAATAAAATAAATGAGTATTTTTGTATTATATATATATATTGTTTATTTAATGTTTTTATAATTAAAAATATAAATATTTTGGTAATATATATAATCACTTGTTGAGACTCTAGAGACAACTCTAATAAGTGAAGCACATATCCTCCATAGTCCACCATCTATATCTCATCACCGACGCATCAAAAGTTATTCGAAGATTAAGCAATAATTTGTTATTGATTTGAGGTTCGTTTTCGACCCAATTTTTCATCTATTATCTTAATGCAAGAGTTTGCGTATTGATTCTCTTAATTTTTTTTTTGAAATTCTTTTTCTTTAATCACCATTGTATCCTTGGATTGCTTATATAAACTAATTCGTATACATACTTCAAGCATATGTGATATAATGCATTCTCATTGTGTGGATGTTAATGGTGCATAATAGCTATGCCGACTTGATATCTACATCAATATACAAAACTATATATAAATCGTATTCATAAACATAAGTGTATTTTATATAAGTGTATTTAAACATAACTATATCTCAATATGCATGTGTGATATAATTTGAATTTCTTATATGTGTATTTTACAATATATGTAACTATAAAAATACATAAACATAATTATATATAAATATAACTACGTATATTTAATAGAGAGAGAGAGAGAGATATATATATATATATATATATATATATATATATATATATAACTATATATAAATGTATTTAACAATATGTATATCAACATATAACTATATATAAATGTAATTATCTATATTAATATACATAACTATATATAAATAGTCTACATAAATAATATAAGGTATGCTGAATTGATATCTACATCAATATAGATAACTATATATAAACGGTATACATAAACTATATACATAAACATAAGTTTATTTTATATAAGGATATTTAAACATAACTATACATCAATAAGCATGTGTGATATAATTCGAATTTCTTATATAAGTGTATTTATTATACTTATAATTATAAAAATAGTATGCATAAACATAACTATATATAAATATAACAACGTATATTTAATATACATATACATATATATATAGATATATAACTATGTATAAATATATTTAACAATATGTATATCAACATATTACTATATTTAAATGTATTTATCTACATTAATATACATATCTATATATAAACATTATGCATATATAGTATACATAAACATTATGCATATATAGTATACATAAACAGTATAAGGTATGACGACTTAATATCTATATCAATATACATAACTATATATAAACAGTATAATTAAACAGTATACATAAACATCAGTGTATTTTATATAAGTGTATTTAAACATAATTATACATCAATATGCATGTGTGATATAATTCGAAATTCTTATATAAGTGTATTTTACTATATCTATAACTATAAAAATAGAATACATAAACATAACTATATATAAATATAACAACGTATATTTAATATACATACATATATATATATGTATTTAGCAATATTATATATAAATGTATTTATCTACATTAATATACATAACTATATATAAACAATATACATAAACAATATACATAAACAATATACATAAACAGTATAATGTATGCCGACTTGATATCTACATCAATATACATAACTATATATAAATAGTATACATAAACAATATACATAAATAGTATACATAAACATAAGTGTATTTAACAATATGTGTATTTTACTATATTTATAACCATAAAAATAGTATACATAAACATAACTATATATAAATATAACAACATATATTTAATATACGCACACACACACACACACACACACACACACATATATATATATATATAGATATATAACTATATATAAATGTATTTAACATTATGTATATCAACATATTACTATATATAAATGTATTTATCTACATCAATACCTATACATAGCCATATGTCTAAATATATATAATTACATGAAAAACTATATATAATTACATATGCAACATGTATAACTACTTGCTTTAGAAACTTAATGTCCATTCATATCATTCATCTCATTCATACATGTTTTTTTTGGATATCGTATAAATTTTTATCATTTTCCCATATATTTTAGGAACTTAAAATTTAATTTTTTTAACCTCAAATGTTTTTTTATTGCATTTTTATATGTTTTCATAAATCATTATGATTTAATATGTTTAGTGTTTGTATTTTTGTTTCACTTAATATCATTTCACTATAATTGATTTCTAATTAAATTGTTTATTTGTTAAAATTCATTTTGTAAGTTTCAAAATAAATAACAATATATTTGTGTAATAAATATTATAAAAAATTTCTAAAATATATATGTGATGTAGTTTCATTTTACAAAGAAAAAACTTTAAAAATAAAATTTATTTGCAAAATAAAATTTTCACATCATAATATTCAATATGTTATATGTATTATAAATAAATAATGTTTGAAATGTATCTATTAATTATAAAAAAAACATTGTAATGTATTAAATTTGAAAAAAAAAATCTAAAAATAATTATTTAAAAAAACAAATTAATATATTTATATGGTCATTTATATATTTTGAATAAAATAAAAAAAATAATTACTTGTAGAAAAAGTTACTCTTGTATTTATATGGTACTCTATTTTTTTTGAATATAATTAAAGAAATAATTATTTTTTCACAAAACATTAAAGGCATGTATTTATATGCACTACATTATATTTATTTGAATTTTAAAGTTTCTATACATTTATTAATAATAATAAATAATAGGTTGAAATTTATTAGACACTAATATTTTAATAAAAAAATTATATAGAAAAACAAAAACAATATTATCTATTTATGAACTATATTTTAATATTTAACATAATTGTAAAACCAAAATAATTTACAAATATGCCAACTTCATTTATTTATATGAGTATAATGATAGTTATTTTAATATAAATATTAAAAAAACAAATATTTGAAAAAAAAATAATAGCTCATATATTTAATTCACAATTTTATTTTACGCAAAAAATACTTCACATACACACTCACTCACTCACACACATGCATACACAAAAATATTTGTTTTAAATATAAAGAATTTACATTATTTTATAAATTGTGTACAATATATAATAATTTATTTTAATTAAATTTTTAAAATGAAAAAAGTTTAAATACATTTACACACACACACACACATAATAATTTCATGTGTAACTTTAAAAATACATTATGTATATAGGTATATGAGTGTGTTTGTGTGGGTGTACAGTAGTATATGCATGCATATGAGTATATACACATTACTTTGAAAATGTAGATACATGTGTGAATATATGCAAAAGTACAAAAATGTGTATGCTGATATATAATGTATAGTAATGTATATGGATGTATAAATGTGTGTGTTTGTGTAGGCAAATTTATATGCACATATATATTTATGCATATATATGTAAATATCAATATTAATTTTGAGAAGAAAAATACTTGAGCACATAAATATTAACATGTTCCACAAATTCACGAGAGCAGGAGCAAAAAGTGACATTATTGCAAGATACTACTAATCTCCCATCTATAACACTTTGCCTCATAATTTGATCAGAGTACTACTTGCAATGATAAGGTTCATTTAATACTACATACCATGGAGTAACATTTTCATTCAATACCATAATTTGTTCAAGTAAAAAATTCTATCTAATATCTTCTTCAACATCTTTTCTATCTTCTATTTCTAGTATTGATAAGCTATTTTCAATTTTGATTAAATGTATATTTCTTATCTAATATCTCTAGTTCAAGCTATTTTCAATTTTGATTATAATAGTATTGATAGGCATGACATCTTTCTTTTCTATGAGATATTTGATTATAAATATTTAGTATATACTATGACTTTGGTTCCCACTAATTATGACATTAATTTTCCAAAAGAAAAGATTGTTAATACAAGTTCATTCTCTATAGTGGTGTAATACAATTGGGCATTTTAGAGTGCGTTTTTATCATAGTATATGATAACTAAAATATAAATATTGTATAATGATATAAAACTTGTCATACTTATATTTAACTCTATTTGTAACTATGTAAACTATTTTTATAACTATATTAATAACTATATATAACTTTTTTAACTATATAATTTTTTATAACTATATGAGTAATTATATATAACTATATTTTTAACAGAATATATCATATGTATAATACTATATAACTATATATAATTGTATTTTACTATATGTATAACTATAAAAATGTTATATATTACTATATCTTTAGCTACAAACATATTTATAACTATATGTGTATAACTATATATAAATATTTGTAAAACTATGCAATACTCTATACACTACAAGAAAATGTTGATTTAGCTAAATTTCCCACTAGTGGTGAACTAGCGATGAAATTTCCCTAGCTAATAAAATTCGGCATTTAGCGATGGTTTAGTGACGAAATTTTCCTTGCTAATAAAAACCAGAATTTAGCGATGGATTTAGCAACGAAATTTCTCTAGCTAATAAAAACCAGAATCTAGCGATGGATCTAGCGACATAATTTCCAAGATAATAAACTTCAGAAATTAGCGATAGATTTAGCGACGGAATTTCCCTAGCTATTAAAATCTATAATTTAGTGGTTTATTTCGTGACGGAATTTCCCTGGCTAATTACACCTGTAACATAGCGACATATTTCAACTACGGAATTCTCTAGCTAATTACATACTAAACATAATGATGGATTTTAGCGACATAATTTCACTAGCTAATTATATCTCGAAAATATAGCTATGAATTTAGCGATAGAATTTCCATTGCTAATTACATACTTACTATAGTGACAGATTTTAGCGACAGAACATCACTAGCTAATTACTTCATGATTATAGTGATGGATTTTAGTGATGTAACTTCCCCAGCTAAAAAAATCCGGAATATATTGACGGATTTAGCAAGGAAACTTCTCTAGCTAATTAAATTCGGAATATACCAACAGATTTAGTGATTGAACTTCTCTAGATAATTAAATCCCGAACATAGTGACGGAATTTCCCAAGCTAATATTTAATTATTTAATTTTTTTAATTTATTATTAGTTTTAATATTTTATTTAATTTTGTTTGTTAAATGTATGCTAATGGTCTATAGATGAATGATCATTGAAAGTTACATTCTATTCGTAAAATCATAAAAAAATGATAATAAATAAATAATTTAAAAATTATAAAAATACAAAAAAATTATATTAATAAGGACTAAAATAACTATTTTTATGATGTATTAATTTTTAAAAAATTAATACATCATAATTTTTCTAAAATTGTTAATTAAAAAACTTAAAAATTTGTATTAGAGTAACATTAAATAATTAATTCAATAAGTATAATAATTTATTTCGATATTTTAAAAATTAAAATAACATACATTAAAATATCTACTAATATTAATGTAAATTAATTCATTATATGATAAAATATAAAATATTTTAAAAAATATATGAATTGTCGAATAAACTAGTAAATATTAATTTTATTATTAGTATAAAAAATATTTTATTATTATATGAAACTTTTAAAAAAAATAATTAATACAAAATTAGAAAATTTTGAAAATAAATTAATATTTAAAAATAAATATATAGATGTTTGCCCTTGCTAAACTTTATAAGAATTAAACACTTGAGTAATAATTTTTCTATTAGCTTTTAACATTCAGTCTATTAAAATAATTAATATAACTTTTTTTAATTAGGTTATCACTTTAAGTAATTTTTTGAATTTTAAAAATTATTAATGTTATCAAATAATATGAAATTATTTACCTTTATAATTATTACATATAATCTTCATAAAAATTAATATAATGAATTCTTAAAAATTTATCACCATAAAATATAAATTTTTATATATTTTTTAACATTAAGAGTATTTTATAACTCACAAAAGAGTGACTAGGTCACTAGAAGACAAATTATCATTTCATGAATGTCTTATTATATGAAGTTTGTTAATTTTGTAGCTATTTGATAAATTTTTTTATAAGGCTAAACATATATATATTTTTAAATTGTCATATATTAATTGTTTAATTAATATTATAATAAAAAATTATATGGTGTATATTTTTCATTGGTACCTTGCTACACGCACATTAATATAGTTGAAAAAATTTTGATAGTAAATAAAATAAATGAGTCTTTTTCTATTTTATATATATATATATATATATATAATATCATATTATTTATTTAATGTTTTTATAATTACAAATATAAATATTTTGTAAATATATATAATTTGTTATTTAATATTTATTTTTTCGAGACTCATGTCATCCATCTTTCTCTCGATATTTTTGAAGAATAAGCGACGCAAGTCCACCTCATTCCTCCATCTTTTTATTGACACTAATGCAGCATATACATATTCGAATTAAGCGATAATTTGTTATTGATTTGAGGTACATTTTCTACCCTAATTCTTCATCGATTATTTTCTCCTTCATAATACTAATTACATTTCTAACTCTTTCTCTCAATTTTATTTTCTCTGGTGGAGTTTGGTTTATAAAGATTAGTCAGTTTTTATGCTTTTTTTAATTTCCCCCCAATTTTTCTTTTTCTTTCTTCTATTTTCACATTACTTATATAATTTTGACTCTCCACCATGAGTGAAACAACATTTGGGTAGTGTAAACTTTGTTCTTTTGATGATTAATTTTTTACGGTAAAATGTATTTCAAATAAAAAAAATGAAGAGCAAGGTACTATAATTTTTTATTAGTAAAAAAGTAATAGAGGTATTGTAATTTTTAATATTAAAAGAAATTCATCCTATTTTAATCGTAAAATAGGATGATTAAAAGAATAAAAAAACTAGTTGAAGAGTAATGTACTATAATTTTTTAAATTCAAGTTCTATCATATCTTTGTCCTATAAAAAAAGTATGCTTATTATTAAAATAATTTTTTTTTGTTTCTATACTATGTTTTATTTAAAATTGATTGTGAATAATTATTTAATAATGATATTCTGGTCTATCATGCTTCTCAACTGTAAAAAGAATAGAAAACTAAAAAATTATAATAACTAAAAATTAAAATATATAGAATTCAAATAATAATTATATATTACTATTTTTAAATTAAAACAAATGAATCCAAAATTAAAACCAAATAAACTAGATATACCCAACTATTGGTAGTCTTAAATATAATATCCTAAAAAAGTCAAGTAACTGGAAATTCAAAATTTAACTAGGCCTATTTTCTATTAATAGTTTGATTTTTTTAATAGATCCTTAACATATCGATTTTCATTAGTGATCTAACTTTTAAGTGATTTAATTAAGTTGAATATTAAAAACTATTTAAAAGTTAGCCTTCATGACAATTATAAATATATGATGCTGATTATAGGCACAATATATCATGTATAAGTGTGACAATATTTATTAAAATTAGAAATTTGACTTAGCTATTTAGATTATAGTCAAAAGTTAAAATGATTAACTAAAAGTGAAATCCATTAATAATTAAAATTTAATTAGTATTAACTCTGTATGTGCATCCATATGAATCGATAATCAATTGGTTATGAGTGTTTCATAAAGAGTCAAATGATGATAATTTAAAATGATGATAGACTTAATATATTTTGTGTTAAGCTAAATTTTGGCAAAATGCCATCTAGAAATAATTAGAAATGAATTTCTTTTGAGTGTTACATAAAGATATTATTACTAGCAACTTAAAATGATATTTAAACTAGTTTTTAATAAACTTACTTGAAACTTGCAAAGACACGCTTTCATTTCTAATAATAGTAAATTAATAACTATTTTTGTGATATTATGGTAAAAGAAAAATGGAAGACTACTAAGTGTGAGTGTGTACAGATTGAATACACCAAAAAAATACACACACTCACAGATAGACTAAGGTAAATCCTTCTGATTTTTAAGCCAAATAAATAACATGAGTGTTAATCATGTATGAAAACTACTTGAGTGAGAGTTAGCCAAATTAATTGTCCAAGATAAATTCTTATAATTTTTTTTAAATACACACTCACCCATAGATGATTAACACAATTATTGTTAAAAGTAAGAGTGTATAGATTGAATGCAAGTTTATCTTCTAATTATAATAGATGATTATCATTGCTTGTGTATACACTACACCAATTTTTTCTTCATTAGTTTCATTAGGAAACTTTTCTTTTAACCAAGGCTTGTGTATTCACTACACTAATTTATTCTAGAACAATTTAATTAAAAGAAAATCATATATTTTCTGGTGTATTATTCAAAAGAGTTTACAAATGATGGAAGTTTTGACTCTTTATTGTGCTTGTGTTAGAGATAATATTTTGGGTTAAGCCAAAATATTTATTATTTTAATTGGAAATTAAGTTAGGTAAAACTAATATCTCAGAGAGTTTAGTTGCTCACATTGATTTAGTAGGCTAAAAATACTCAACCTAGATTTTGTTGCTCATTTAATTGCTATTAAATGAGCAATGATATTAGTGACTAGAATCATACATGTTGAAGAATGAGCTTGGAATTTTAGATTCATACATCTTTTGGTCAAAACAATGGATCATCATTTTGAGAATGTGGTAGGGTTGAACTACAACATGATGAACTTATCTGCCTCATCTTTCAATTCTTCATGTGAAGTAATTTAACTAAGTTTTTTTTTTGATTTGCGATTTCTTAATGGTTAGTGTGAGCTCGACATCATGTTCCATTTGG
Organism: Sapria himalayana; assembly: GCA_029783825.1. Classification (NCBI taxonomy): domain Eukaryota; kingdom Viridiplantae; phylum Streptophyta; class Magnoliopsida; order Malpighiales; family Rafflesiaceae; genus Sapria; species Sapria himalayana. The sequence continues at coordinate 468,951 of JAREIK010000629.1, forward strand.
AAAAGGCACATTTTATGTTGGATTAGATGGTCATGAATGATGCATCATGGAGATGAATAAGTCTAATATCCTCATCCCAATCCAACTGATGAATAAATCATCGTGATAATGTTTTAAATGTTTTATGCAAACTAATGTACTATTTCTATTCATTTTCATGCATATAATGGATGAATTTCATGTGTTCATGGGCTTAATGTTTATGTGTCATTCAACTTTAATTTATAATAAATGATAAAAATAGAATATAAATTATGATTGTTCATGCTCTCAAATTTCATAACATTTTTCTTAGCAAATCTTCCCTGGAATAAGTTTATATCTTTGATAATTCTCTTGTTTTTTATAGCTTTCACCCTTAGGCTATTTTATGGTTCAAACAACAAGTTGAACAATGACTATACTTAACCAACATTTCACTATTTATTTCTCTAAGAAAAATTATTCTTTTTTTTTATTTTTTTTTAAAGTTCTAATGGTCAGGGTCTATGATATCACGTTAGAAAGTAAAAATGAAATAACATGACTTTATTAACCATGATTTGTGATTAAATATAACCCATGAGATTGGAGCACCTTGAACACTATGAGTAGTTCATTGACTGAACTATATACAAACTAGAGATATATCTCAACAAAAAAAACATAATCAAGCATTTTATTTTTTTATCCACGACAACTACTAGATTAACACACAATTCAAAAATGTCTTCTTTCTTTTTAATAAAAAATTGTAGCTGCTAATTGCTGTTTGGACCATTTAAGTATCATTTATAGATGACTTTACTTTCAAGAATACATCACAGAAACTTAGTGCAATTAATTGGATATTGTCAAGAGGGAGGCAATATGCTTGTTTATGAGTTCGTGCACAATGGAACATTGAAGGAGCATATTTATGGTAACTAAAATATTATATAAAATTTAATTGATATCAATTGAGGTAGTCATTAATGGATGTAACATTGATGGCCATTTCACATATAGAGAAATTATTAATTGGATCAAGCAGCTTGAGATTGCAGAAGATGCTGCAAAAAGATGTTTTTTAAAGTTCTTATTAGTGTTTGATTTATTTTGCAAGCATATGATGTTAGAGAAATTATATTATTTGCCTTTTCAAGGATTGAGTTTCTTCATATGGTCAATGTTCGTGAAATTATTCACAAGGATTTAAAAACAAGAAATACTCTTCTTGATAAAGATATGAAAGACATTGCAAATGTGTTGCTGCATTCTTGCTGGTAAGCCAAATATTCATGATTTCATTTAACTAGTAAAAGCCTATTTTTTTAAGTAGCAGCTAGTAGTGAGGATGGCCCCTTCTTTTTTTAATGTCACATCTTAAAAGGAATAATAATCATAGAATGTTGATTTATTCTTATCCCATTGCAAATGCGATTAGTAAAAAATTGTAGAATGTTCATAAAATAAACAATTCTTGCTTTTAAAAATTATTTTTGTTCCCATTAATTGTATTTTACCAATGATTTATTTTTTGATAATCAGTCTCACTTCCATGGTCATTATATGACCGTGGAAAATTGAACCATCGTGGGAGACAAAAAGGCTGATTCAACTCCATCACAATCAAAACCTTTGATACTACTATTATCCTTCTTGAATAAAAGGCAAAAAAATATGCTCTTTGCAAATGGAGGAAAGAAAAAAAATATGATTAAGAATGTTCTAACTATTTTCCAGAAGATGTGGCTTAGTATTAGTGGGTGCATGGTCTAGGTGGCAAGATGCCATGAGATGTGGTGCCATGGATGCATAGCCATGGTGCATAACTACCTGGAAGTGCACAGTGTGTGTGTGTAGTGAACGTGCATGTGTTCTTCATGTATTGGATGTGCACTATGTGTATGTCTGATCCAGCCATGGTGCAGTGTGTGCAACATGTGGGTTGTGTTCGTTGTGTTATTTTTTTATATGTATCAAAGAGAGTGATTTTCCATGTAGAATCAAGCGAGTAAAAACTATATAGTTGTTAAGAAAGTGGCCACTTCTTTCATGGTTTCATCACTATTTGACTACTACAGTAAATGTTAAAAGTTAAGTGTGTAATGAAAAATATTATATTTAATTTATTTATATCGAGCATAATTTTTATTTTCTATTTTATCATATGAACTTGTGGCGGAGGATGTGTTGTTGGATTGTTGTTGCTCTATGAAAACTCATGATTGATGCTAATCTTGATTGTTTATGATGGAGAGAGAGAGAGAGAGAGAGAGAGATTAATTGCTCACTACATGTTTATGATGGAGCAAGAAGTGCTTGAGATACGAGTTGTAGATTAGGAAGAAGCGATGGGGCTAGAATCAAATATGTGTAATGACCACGATGCTTGTGAAATCCCAAAAAAATGAAAAAATAAATAACATGATTTTGTTTCTAGAAAAAAATTGGCAAAATAGTAATTTTGCAATAAAAAATAAGCTGAAAATTTTAGAACACTGATGATAAAATGAATTTCATTATTGAATTTAGTTTCGAAAATATAGTTACGGTAACAAATTTCATCAAATTTTGAGGAAGTAAGAATTTAATTTTTTTTATTTATGTATATAATTATTGGAATAAATAAATAAATTAAAAATAAAAATAAAATAGAAACAGAAGACCGCACCATGATATCATCACGTGGCTGCACCTTGCGTGGTCATGTGTAAAAAAAATTAAAAGAAATTATAATAATAATAATTTGTTTAATAAAATAAAATAGAATAAATGTTAGGAATCTAGAAAACTGGATGATGCTTAACAAGGAAAGAAAAATAGAAATATACTTCTGGAGAGAGAGAGAGAGATAGATAGATATCACTGTGCAAAGGAAAAAAATATAAATAATCCATTGATTTTATTTTGATTGTAACAGATTATTATGGACTTGGAATAGAATAGTCCAAGAACTAAAATTACTCTGCACGCCAAGATCTTCAGTTTGATATCAAATTTATAAAGTTTCGATGAAATTTTACAGAAAGTAGTAGTTTTCTCCTATCAGGATTTCTTTCTATTTAAAGGCGATAAATGATCATTTTTATATTTCAATTCGAATTATTAAAAATATCATTGAAAATGGTAAATTGATGAAAAATTTTTGTATTTCGTTTAATAAATTTAATGTAGGTAAATTAGGTTTGGATTGTGATAGTTGTGTCTGAAATATGATTTAATCGTAAATGACATAATTACATTTCATATGCACAGAAACATTCCATATAAATGAGTGGGTGTATTATATATATATATATATAGGTATATGGATTGCATTTGGCGAAATCAAATTGGGATAATGCCCATACTGAGTTATGCTGTCTTTTTCTGGAACATGACTAATATAAATCTGCAAACTTGGATTGAGAAAATGTCTAAGCTGTGTTACATGGTGGTTTTTTGAAAATATCCAAGGAGAAAAATATTTTGTCAAAAAATATCCAATATGTTTTTCGGAGGACGTCCATATTTCTCACAGTAAATCTAAGAAAAGTATATTTTGTTCGGAGAAATGTCTAATATGTTTTTAGGAGGAGGTCCATATTTTTTGGAATAATTTCAAAAAATAAATATTTTTATAGATATATATATATATACCTATATAAATATAATATGTCACACTTGGCTTCGGCATGTGTGAGGGAGTCGATGGGACTTAAGAATATGGGCATATAAATATTTCATCCATAATTTCATTCATGTAAACATTATACTTGAGTGAGTATTGTTATATATCCATGATGTTTTACATGCAATTAGAAAGGGAGTAGCCTTGTAGCAGTTTACTTCTTCTGAGCTTTGCTCACTCCATTGCGGGACCTATTTCAGGTACAGGTCCAAGATAGATGACAGATCCATATGCGAGATCACACATGTGAAGAGAAGTAGGTTGTGGCTTGAATAATGGACTATGTATTTTAATTCCGTTGAGCAAATAAAATGAAAAAAAAAGTATGGTACATTGAGAAAATTTTATTTTATTACACATTATATTATATTATGGAATGGAATGGGACCCTATTGGATGGGGTGTCATAGTGCTGCCTTCATAAGTGCTTGTTTGGAATGATACATGCATGGTTATTCACAGGAGGTGCACTCGCTGTGTCATCTTTCTTTGTTTTGCTTTTCTGATGGTTGTTTTTCCTAGTTATTTAGGTTTTTTTTTGTAGTGAATGCTGGTGTTGGTTGCTCAACTACAACAACAAGGGTGCATGATGGACAGGCTAAGCTCTCTTCTTTTTCTTCCATTTTGCTCCATTTGTCGCCCAACTAATTCTCATTTGATTTTGCTGCTTCCCTATGTATCTCACCTTACATTGGGTTTCTATTATTTCCATGTGTTAGTATTCTTGTTTAAAAAAAATAAGTTGATAATTGGTTTGTGTATCATTTTATGTATCTATTCAATTGATGGCATCATCTCATTTTTCAAGGTTTGAGTTGTTGGATATGGTTAAGATATATTCAGCTTCGTTTGGGAAACATGGGACACACAAGTGTAGTATCTCGGAATTATAAATTGAGTTAGCTAATGGGGTCAGTGTCAGAAGCTTGGAGGCTCCAATGAGTGTCTTGATCCTTAATACTAAAGGAAAGAACATGGTGTTGGACCCAGACTTGGGAACCCATATTTGGAAAATACTGCATGAATCGATTTCTCATTGAATGCTGGTTCTTATTTTTGTATTTGTTTCTAATTACTTCTTCTAGTACAGTATATTATTTAATTAGTTTTTTGGTTGGTAATTTTGTTGATTAGTTTTCTCTCTTGTTTTTTGTTTCATAATTCTACGTCATCTTCTCAATAAAAAATGCAAGCTTCTATTTGCATTTATAGACGAAGCATCAATTTAAGGACTAGAATATGCTCGATGATAATTAATGGTTTGTATATGCAGCCCCTAAAAAGAATGAAAAGATAATGATTAAGTGCTTGAAATTGAAAGATAAATTTGTTGTGGAAAGAGCTGTAAAAATAGGTCGGGCCGTGTTGGCCCGATCTAGCGTTTTTTGGCCCAATCTGGCTGGAATGTTGTGTTAGGCACTGCACGGGCCCTTGGCCCAAAAGCTGCCCAGGTTTTGGTGGGGTCGACTTGGGTTGGGTCAGTTAGTTCAGGTTTGAGTGGCAATTTTTAAAAAAAAAAAGGGTTTTGGCACACGACACCCTCACCCGTCGGGCCTCGCCAAGCCTCACCCGTTAGGTGTTAGTTCATCATCCCTCCCATAATGACCATGCTCAGTGCATGGTCATCGGTGCCATGCCTGGCACAACACGTGGGCCGAATCCCTCGGCCCAACACGACATGATAAGTGCCTAGGTTGTGCCCAGCACGGGCCTTGGCATGATATTATAGAGTGTTGTGTCGACCTAGGCACAGTTGAACCATTATGGGCACGGGCCAGGCCCGAGCCGGCCCGATCCATTTGACACATATAGTTGTAGATGCTTTAGCTGCTGGATTTGGTCAACCAGCCCATCTAAATATTAAGTAATATTTTCCTTCACATGTGTTTGCTTTTGTTTTGTGTTTAGAGTGTGCCTTTCATCAGTTGATTATATTATGGCTTTGATTCGTGATTTCAATGTTGATAATAATGTTGTCGAGGAAGTTCAAAAAAATTTTTCTGAGCAATACCAGATGCAATACAATAGTAGATGTCTTATATTGAGTTACAGTTAGCAGCTTTGATGAGACAGAAAGCACACAAAGTCCTGGTAGAGAAACCACACTTGAGAGTCTAACACAAATGCATCAGCTAATGATAATGATGATGATTATGTTTTAAAAGATTATATCCCATTGTTATATTTTTGTTTTAACTATAAAATTATTGATTCATAATAATTTTTAAAGTATTTTTGGGTTTTATTAATTATAAAAAATGGTTTATAATATATATTTTTTATTCAATTTAATATAACATTTTAAAATATGTAATAAAATTTTTTATAAAAAAATAAAATTGTGAAAATAGCTTTGGAATGAAAATAGATAGGGATTTTCCCCATGGTAATTTAGCTAGGGATTTTGTTGTACATATTCCGTGGAAAAATATTAATTACTATTCTTAATTATGATTTAAATTAGGAAGGGAAAAAATATTATAACCTAAGGAATTTCCGTCATTAAAAAATTTGATAGAAAAAATTTTTTCTCGTAAATATTTTATGACGAACACTTTAGCTTGAAATAATTTACGTCGTTAATCCATCATTAATCCATCATTATTATATTTTAGCGATGGAAAAGCTAATAAAGCTAGGGAAATTTCACAAGCTATTTGAGCTTTTTCTTCTAGTGAGACAAATAGATAGACAAATAGATAGGAAATTAGATAGACATATTGATAGGCAAACATATAGATAGATAGATAGATAAATAAATATATAGATAGATAGTCAGGTAGTAGAAAAATAGATAGACAGATAGAAGGATAGATAGACATATAGAAAGATAGATAGACATATTAATAGATTAGTTGATAGATAGATAGTTAGATAGATAGATAGACATATAGATAGATAATAAGAAAGATAAATCTATAGATAGATTGATTGATAGAAAGATTGATAAGAAAATATATAGAAAGGTAGAATGACAAATAGACAGACAGACAGATAGATATATAGGCATATTGATTAATAGATAGATAGACAAATGGTAGACAAATAGATAGACAGATAAATAGATATAATGAAAATAGATAGATAGATAGATATAGAGTAAGATAGATACACAAATAGAATGATAGACAGACATACATACAAATAAACATATATACAGATAGTCAAATAGATATATAGATAGACATATAAAGAGTTTGGTAGATAGATAGACAAATAAATATATAAATAGATAGATAGATAGACAGATAGATTAATAGATAGATAGATTGATTGATTGATTGATAGACTGATATACAAATTGATAGACATCTAGATAGATAGAGTGATATGCAGATTTAAAGACATATAGAATGATTAATTGATATACATATAGATAGACAAAAAGATAAATAGATTGATATATAGATATACAAATAGATAGACAGATTAGACAGATAGACATACTGATAGATAGATAGACAGAAAGATAGATAGATAAAAAAATATTAGAAAGACAGACAGATAGATAGAAAGAAAGATAGATAGATAAATAGATAGATAGATAGAAAAATAGATAGATAGATAGATGGACAAATAAATAGATATATAGATAGAAAGATAGATAAATAGATAGATAGAAAGTTTGATAGATGAATACACAGATATATCGACAAATAGATAGCTAGAAAAATAGATAGATAAATAGATATATTGATAGACAAATATATATACAAATTTATATACGAAGAGATAGATATATAAATAGATAGATAGACAGATAGATAAATAGATATATAGATAGATAGTTAGATAGATAGAGAGACAGATAGAGAGACAGATAGATAGACAGATATATAGACTAATAGATAGACACATAGAAAGATAGTTGATAGATGGATAGAGAGATAGATAGATAGTAAGATAAAGAAAATGTTTGACAGATAGATAGACAAATTAATAGACCAATAGATAGATAGAAAGATAGATAGACAAAAGATGCAATGAATGATAGATAAAAAGATAGACTGACTGACTGACAAATAGATAGATATATTGATTGATTGACAAATAGATAGACAAATCGATAGATAGATAGATAAACAGATAAAAATTAATAGATTGATAGAAAAATAGATATAAAAATAGATAGATAAATAGATAGATATATATAGACATATTGATAGACTAGTCGATAGATAGATAGTTTGATCGATAGATATACATATAGATAGATAATAAGAAAGTTAAATCTATAGATAGATAGATTAATTGATTGATAGACAAATAGATAGAAATATAGATTGACAGATAGGTAGATAGATAGACAGACATATAGATAGATAAATAAATAAATAAATAGATAGATTAAAAAATAGATAGAAAGATAAATTGATTGATAGATAAATAAATAGACAAATAGATAGATATAATGATAGACAGATAGATAGACATAGAGACAGACAGATAGATAGATAGATTGATAGATAGACATACATACATATAGATAAATATACAGACAGATAGAGAGATGTATAGATAGATATGTAAATAGTTTAATAGACAGAGATATATATATATATATATATATATATATATAGATATGCAAATAAATAGATTGATAGATTGATTGAAAGATATGTAGAAAGATAGCTAGATAGATAGATAGATTAATAGATAGTTTAATAAATAGATTGATATATAGATTGATACAAAAATTGATAGATAACTGGATAGATTTATTGTTATGAAGATTGGTAGACCAGATAGATAGATAGATAGATTGACATATAGATAGATAAAAACATAGATAAATAGATAGATAAACATAAGATATACAAATAGATAGACAAATAGATAGACAGATCAAAAGATAGATTATCAGATAGATAGATAGATATATAGATAGATAGATAGATTATGAGATAGATAGATAGATAGACAAACAAACAGACAGACAGACAGACAGATAGATAGATAGATAGATAAAAAGATAGATAGACATATAGATAAACATATTAATAGATTAGTTGATATATAGTTAGATAGAAAGATAGATGGATATATATAGATAATAAGAAAGATAAACCTATAGATAGATAGATCGATACAAAGATTGATAGGCAAATATATAGAAAGGTTGAATGACAGATAGATAGATAGATAGACAGATAGATAGATCAATAGATAGACATATAGATTAATAGAAAGATATACAAATGGTAGACAAATAGATAGACAGATAAATAGATATAATGAAGATAGATATATAGATATAGAGATAGACAGATACACAAATAGATTGATAGATAGACATACATACAAATAAACATATATACAGATAGTCAAATAGATATATAGATAGATAGATAAAGAGTTTGGTAGATAGATAGACAAATAGATATACAAATAAATAGATAGATAGATAGAATGATTGATAGATTGATTGATAGATAGACTGATAGACAAATTGATAGACATCTAGATTGATTGATTGATATGCAAATTGAAAGACAGATAGAATGATTAATTGATATACATATAGATAGACAACGAGATAGATATATATACAAATAGATAGATAGATTAGATAGACATATAGATAAACAGACAGAAAGATAGATAGATAAAAAAATTATTAGAAAGACAGATAGATAAAAAGATAGATAGATAGATAGATAGAAAAATAGATAGATAGATAGAAAAATAGATAGATAGATAGACAGATAGATAGATAGATAGATAGATAAATAGATAGATAGATAGAAAGTTTGACATATAGATACACAGATAGATAGACAAATAGATAGCTTGAAAAATCAATAGAAAGAAAGAAAGATAGATAGATAGATAGACAAATAGATATACAAATTTATATACGAAAAGATAGATATATACATAGATAGATAGATAGATAGATAAATAGATATATAGATAGATAGATTAACAGATAGATAGACATATAGATAGACAGAAATATAGACTAATAGATAGAAAAATAGATAGATAGTTGATAGATGGATAGATAGATAGATAGATAAAGAAAATGTTCGACAGATAGATAAACAAATAGATAGACAAATTAATAGACCAATAGATAGATAGGAAGATAGATAGACAAAAGATGCAAAAAATGATAGATAGAAAGATAGACAAATAGATAGAAAAATAGATAGATATATTGATTGATTGCTTGATTGACAAATAGATAGACAAATAGATAGATAGATAGATAAACAGATAAAAATTAATAGATTGATAGAAATATAGATATACAAATAGATAGACAAATAGATAGATATATAGATAGATAGACATATTGATAGACTAGTCGATAGATAGATAGTTTGATCGATAGATATACATATAGATAGATAATAAAAAAGTTTAACCTATAGATAGATAGATAGATTAATTGATTGATAGACAGATAGATAGAAATGTAGATTGACAGACAGATAGATAGATAGATAGACAGACATATAGATAGATATATAAATAGATAAATAGATAGATTAAAAAATAGATAGATAGACAAATAAATAGAAAAATAGATAGATATAATGATAGATAGATAGATAGACATAGAGACAGATTGATTGATTGATTGATTAATAGACAGACATTCATACAAATAGATAAATATACAGACAGATATATATATATATATATATATATATATATATATATATATATATATATATATATATATATATGTAAATAGTTTAGTAGACAGATATATAGATAAATAGATATGCAAATAGATTGATAGATAGATAGATAGATTGATTGATTGAAATATAGGTAGATAAACAGATAGATAGATAGATAGATAGATAAATTAATAGATAGTTTAATAAATAGATTGATACATAGATTGATACAAAAATTATAGATAACTAGATAGATGTATTAATATGAAGATTTGTAGATAGATAAATTGATTGATTGATAGACATATAGAGAGATAAAAACATAGATATATAGATAGATAGATAGATAAACATATAGATATAAAAACAGATAGACAAATTGATAGACAGATAGAAAAATTGATTAACAGATAGATAGATAGATAGATAGACAAACAGACAGACAGACAGATAGATAGATTATTTGACAGACAGACAGATAGATAGATACATAGATTGATTGATTGATTGATGACAAATAGTTAGATAGAAAAATTAATAGATATATATATAGAAAGATAGATATAAAGAAAAAATGATATATATATAGATTGAGAGATAGATATACAGATTTATATACAAAAAGATAGATAAATAGATATATAGATAGATAGATATATAGACTAATAGATGTCGAGATAGATAGATTAATATATAAATAGACAAATAGATAGACTAATAGATAGATAGATAGATAGACTAATAGATAAATATATAGTTCTTATATAGATAGATAGATAGAGAGAAAGATAGAGAAATAGGTATACAAATAGAAGATAGATAGATAGATAAATAGATTAATAGACGAATAGATAGATAGAAAGATAGATAGATAAATGGATACACAAAATGATAGAGAAATAGATAGACAAATTGATATATAGATAGATTGATAGATTGATTCAAAAATAGTTAAACAAATAGATACACAAATAGATAGATTGGTCAATAGACAAATTAAATATGATAGTGTGATAGAAAGATAAATATACAGATAGATAGATAAATAGATAGACAGATAGATAGACATATAAATATAAATAAATAAATAAATATATATATATATATATAGAAGTAAGATAGATAGATAGATAGAGATATAGATATACAAATAAACAGATAGATAGATAGATTAATAAAAAGATTGATAGCATAGATAGATAGACAATTAACCAGATAGACAGATAGATAAACAAGATGATAAATAGATAAATAGATAGATAGATATATATATATATATATTCATATTTATATCAATAGATTGATAGATAAATAATTAGATAGATAGATAGATAAATTTATATATTGATAGATAGATAGATAGATATATATATATATATATATATATATAAATTGATTGACATATAGATTAAAAGATAGATAGATTATAGATAGACAAATAGATTCAAAGATAGATAGATATATAGATAAATAGATAGATATACTAATAGATAAACATATAGATAGATAGATAGATAGACACAAAGTAAGATAGATAAATAGACAAATGGATAGACAAATAGATAACAAGATAAATGGACAAATAGATCGACTGATATACATATAAATAGATAGATAGTTTGATAGAGAGACATATAGAAAGAATGATAGATAGCTAGATCAATAAATAGATGGATAGATATATAGATAGACAAATAGATAGATAGATATTTAGATAGATAAATAGATAGACACATAGATAGACATATTGACATACAAGTCGATAGATAGATAGTTAGATGGATATATAAATACATAGTATGAAATATAATTCTATAGATAGACAGATAGATAGACAAATTAATAGATAGATAAATAGAATGATAGATAGATAGATAAATAGATAGACAGATAGTTAGTTAGTTAGTTATATAAATAGACAGATAGAAAGATTGTTTTATGGATAGATAGATAGTCAAATAGAAAGATAAATAGATAGATAATATATATAGATAGTTTGATAGATATATTAATAGAGTTATATATATACAAATTGGTAGATTGATTGATAGACAAATTGCTAGATAAATTGATAGACACATAGATAGATGGATTTATAGGTAGATTGATAGATATATAGATAGATAGATAGATTGATTGATTGTAGACATATAGATGGACAAATAGATATATAGATAGATGGATAATTAAATAGATAGATAAATATATAGATAAATAATTAGATTATTAGATAGTTTGATAATGAGATAGATAGACATATAGATAGCCAGATAGATAGATAGATAGGTAGATAGACAGATAGTTAGACATGTAGATAGTCAGATAGATAGACACAAAGATATATAGATAGATAGATATATAGATAGATAGATAGATAGAAATATTGATAGACAGATAGATAGATAAATTGATAGTCAGATAGATAGAAAGATTGATAGACAGATAGATAGATAGATAGATAAATAGATTGACAGACAGACAAACTTATAGATAGTAAGATTTATAGATAGATATTTAAGATATAATGATTGATAAACAGATATATAGACTTATAGATATATATATATATATATATAGACATATATATAGATAGATAGTTAGATAGATAGATAGGTAGGAATATTTAAAAATAGATAGATAGATAAATAGTTAGATAAATAGATAAATAAATAGATAGACAAATAGAAAGTTAGAGTGATAGAAATATATATATATATATATAAATACACACACAAATAGATAGACACATTGATTGGGAATATTCCGTATCTAAATTTTTCCATCACTAAAATTAGCTAGGGAATCAAAATATTGATCCATATCTATATGTTAATATCTATCTATGTGTCTTTCTATATGTATGTGTCTATGTTTAATTATGTATCAAAAATATCTATTAATTTAGCTAAGGAATTTCCATCGCTAAACTTTTTTGCTAGGGGATATTTTCATTGTTAATTGTTAGCGACGAGCACTTTACATTGATAAATGTTTTTTCTTGTAGTGCAATATGTTTTTCTATCTATCTATCTATTAGTCTATCTCTCTATTTGTCTATCTTTCTATCGATATACATAGCTATCTATCTATATATCTTTTTATTTGTCTATCTCTGTGTATATCTATTTATTTGTCTATCTAGCTTTCTATCTATCTATTTGTATATCTATCTATGCATATATGTAATTATCTTTCTATTTGTAGATCTATTTATCTAAGAATATATATTACCATATATATCTATATGTCTATTTGTCTATCTATTTCTCTATCTATCTGATTATTTCTCTTTTAGTCTATCTTTCAATATCTCTATCTATCTATTTGTCCATCTCTCATGTGTCTCTCTATCTATCTACCTATCTATGTATCTATATATCAATCAATTTGTCTGTCTATGTATCAATCTATGTGTGTATTTATGTATCTATCTATCTATATCTCTATTTGTCTTTTTCTCTATTTGTCTATTTATCTATCTCTATCTATATATTATTTATCAATCTATCAATTTATCTATCTCTAAATCTTACTCTCTATCTATCTATCTATTTGTCTATTTGTCTATTTGTTTATCTTTCTATTTTGTCTATCGATATATCTATCAATCTATATATTTATGTATCTATTTATCTATCTATCTATCTGTGTGTGTGTGTGTATCTTTCTTTTTATCTATCTATCTATTTGATTATCTGTGTATCTATCTATATGTCTATCTATCAAAAGGTCTATCTATCTTTCTAGTGATTTATCTATCTGTCAATCTTTCTCTTTGTATATCTATTTATCTCTTTATCTATATTTCTAACTATCTATCTAACTATATATATCTAACTATCAATATATATGTCTATCTGTATCTTTTTATATTTATCAATTTATCTATTTGTCTATTAGTCATTCTATATCTCTGACTATATATCAATCTATCTATCTCTCTATCATTATATCTATCTAACTTAATTTTCTTTATCTATGTATCTATTAATCTATTTGTCTATAATTCAATCTATTAATCTATTTATCTATATAAATGTCTATCAATTTAATTATATGTATATCTATCTATCTGCCTATCTTTCTATCTATTTATCTATCTCGCTATTTATCTATCTATTTATATATCTATTTTACTATTTATTTACCTATCTATCATATCTGTCTATTTGTGCATCTTTCTATCATTTTATCTGTTTATATGTGTATCTGTCAATCTGTCTATCTATTTATTAGTCTATCTATCTATATTTCTATCTATCATTCTATCTATATATATATATATATATCTATCAATTTGTCTATCTGGCTATCTATCTATCTTTTTATCTATATATCTATTTATCCATCTGTTTATCTTTCTATATGTATTTTAGTCTATCAGTCTATCAGTATATGTGTCTATCTATCTTTTAGTCAATTAGTCTATTATTCTATGTGTCTATATATATATATATATATATATATATATATATATATATATATATATATATATATATATATATATATATATATATATATATATATATCTATCTATTTATCTCTATGTCTATCTATTTATCTATCAAATTGTATATCTATCTATCTAGCTATCTATCAATTTATTTGTCTATCTTTCTATCTGTCAATTTGTGTATCTGTATAACTATCTTTCTTTCTTTCAATCTATATTTTTATATTTTTATATTTTTATATTTTTATATTTTTATATTTTTATATTTTTATATTTTTATATTTTTATATTTTTATATTTTTATATTTTTATATTTTTATATTTTTATATTTTTATATTTTTATATTTTTATATTTTTATATTTTTATATTTCTACGTGCCTATCTATCTATCTATCTACCATTATATATATCTACCTTTCTAATTGTCTGACTATCTTTTTGTCTAAGTATCTATTTATCAATATATATATATCCATATGTCTATCTATCTATTTATCAATCTATATGTCTATGTGTCTTTTTATCTATATGTCTATCTATCTAATTATCATTCTATGTATCTACCTACCTATTTATCTATCTGTCTATTTATTTATATGACTACCTATCAATTTATCTATCAATCAATCAGTATGTATTTATCTATCTATGTATATGTGTATCTACCTATTTTTCTATCTCTCTATCTTTCAATCTATTAATCTGTAATTATGTGAATCTACCTATATGTCTATCGATCTATTTGTCTATCCATCTAATTGTCTAACTATCTAACTATCTATCTATTTGTCTGTCTATCTATCTATCTAAGTACCAAACTTTCTAACTATTTATTGCTCTACTAGAATATTTGTCTGTCTGTCTATCTATTTATCTATCGGTCTATTTATGTGTCTATGTGTCTATTTATCTTCCTATCCATCTATTTATGTGTCTTTGTGACTATATATCTTTTTATCTATCTATCTATCTATCTGTCAATATATCTATATATCTATTTATCTTTCTTTCTTTCTCTTATCTTTATATCTGATTATCAATTTATTTCTTATCTATCTATCTTTATATCTATCTTTAATCTATATATCTACCTATATTTTTATCTATCTGCTTATCTATCTGTCTATCTATATATCTATTTTTCTATCTATGTATTTGTCTATATATTTTCTACCTATATGCATATCTATCTTTCTATCTGTCAATCAATCTATCTATCTATTTTTCTATCTATTTACCTATCTGTCTTTCTATCTATCTAGTATCACCTACTCAAGTTAATATCATACATAGCATCTCATACATGAATATAATAAACATGTCAAAGTATGGCCTTAATCTAGATTGATCTTTATAAGCCAATATGAAGATCAATAGTCATTAATCCTATGTAGTAATAAGTAGCTCCATGAAGTTGATTTGACCACCAACTTGCGCATAGACACCTAGTTCCTTCATCATCATGATTGGATTACTTGTCTTCCAATGACTTGCATTTTCTCTCTTGTTTTATTACAATAATTAAAAAATTACAATACAACAAAAATGGCATGCAAGCCATATTTAATAATGACAACCCTTGAGAAAAAAAAATAATACTTTACCAAACACATTGGTTAAAAAGGCCATATTGTGCACCAAGTGAAGCAACATAACTTGCAAAATATTTAAAGTCATCATATAGCTTAAAAAATTTGCATTAAAATAAATAAATTATAATAACCGTGTATTTAAAATCAATTAAATTTATATGGTGTAAAGTAGAGTTATTATGGTGGTTCCACTAGCTGGATAGCGGATGGGGTCATGGGGGCTACCCTCGTGGGGTCAGGGGCAGTACCCTAAGAAAAAAAAATTTTAATTTCTATTAATCTCATCAATAATTTTTTATTGATTTCATCAATAAATTTTCATTGATATTATCAATAAATTTTCATTAATCTCATTAATAAATTTTCATTGATCTTATCAATAAATATTTATTAATTTTATCAATACTTTTTCATTGATTTTATCAATAAATTTTTATTAATCTCATCAATAAAGTTTTTATTAGTCTTATCAATAAATTTAAAATAAGCTGAAAGTTATCAAAATCATATTAAAACAACATATTATGTAATCTCATTACACATAGGGCTTATTTTAGCACCACCATAAACAATCATTGATAATTCAAAATTGATTTATGAATTTAGTCCATATATTAATCTGATTAAGATAAAGCTAGAATCATATATCATGCTATTAAATACTTTAATGTCAAAATCCCATTTAGATTTTCAATCATACTAATGAATCCTTTTAAGTTTGGGATTCTACCTATTAATACCCTAATAAAACCTATTAACTATGTTGATCACACAAACCATAATATCACATATATTCAAAAATGCAAATTATGCTAGAATCATATACATCACATACATACGATCAAATATGCATTATCAGTTTTTATGACAACACAACTTCCTTTGATACCACTATTGGTGTTTCGGACAGAATATCTATTCTATTTCAAATATAAATGCAGTGGAATTTATAATTTTTATTCCTTAACCCACCAAGGATCACATGCAATTCATAAAAACATGAATGAAGGGTAAACGAAACTTACCTTTTGTAGATCGATTTGTCAAGCCTTCAAAGTGTTCGTCATGGTTTATTCAAATCTTCATAGGTACTACCTTTCTAAAAAATGACAACCCTCTATAAGTATTCATACACAAAGAAATAATGAATGATTTTATTGAATACTTATTTAGATTTGTCTTCTCAAAATGAAATGGTTTCTCTCTATTTCATATATGATGATTGCAAGCATCAAATATGTCTCACGTATATATATATATATATATATATATATATATATATATATATATATATATATATATATATATATATATACACACAAGTCTGCTAGGGTTTTAGTCATAAATGAATTTAATTATATATTTAAAACTTTTTAAAATAATAATAACTTAAATTCAAATCCTTAAAAACACCTATAAAATGAATATATTCATTAAAAATCAAGTTTATAAATTATTTATTTATTAAATCACGACTTTAAATTTTTTCAAAATTAATTCAAATTTAAATAATAACTAATTGTTATTTAAGATTCAAAAATATCTAATCATTTAAAATTTCTACAGAGTGAAAAATCATAACCTTTATTATTTTTCTTAATGTGAAATTTTATATGTTTAATTAACATTAGCAGTAGGCCTAAACCACATTTTAATCCTACAAGTCAACACTACAAGAAAATATTCATTTAGTTAGGAAATTTTAGCAAGGGATCAATCCCTAGCTAAATTGCAAGGGATTAGCTAGGGAATAACAAGGGATCTATGATTTTTCATTAAAATAAAAATATGCAATGGATTTGCGATAGATTAGAGATGGAGTAATTTTGCAAATTATGCTCAAGAAAAGTACGAAATTTAGCTACGGATTTAATGATGGAATTTCCTGAGCTAATAAAATCTAGAATATAGCGATAGATTTTCTCTAGCTAATTACATCCGGAACATAGCAACAGATTTAGCGATGAAATTTCACTAGCTAATTATATATGAACATAGCGATGAATTTAGCGACGGAATTTCTCTAGCAAATTACATCCAGAATATAGTAATATATTTAGCGACGGAATTTCCCTAGCTAATTACATCTGGAATATAGCGATAGATTTTAGCGACAAAATTTTTCTAGCTAATTACATCTGAAATATAGTGACACATTTAGTGATAGAGTTTTCCTAGCTAATTACATCCTGAATATAGCGATGAATTTCGAGACAATACTTCACTAGCTAATTAAATCTGGAAAATAGCGATGGAACTTCCCTAGCTAATTAAATCCAGAATATAGCAATGTGTTTAGTGATGGAATTTCCCTAGCCAATCTTTAATTATTTAATTTTTTTTAATTTATTATTAGTTTTAATATTTTATTTAATTTTGTTTATTAAATGTATGTTAAATTTCTATAGAAGAGTGATCCTTGAAAGATACATTCTCCTCGTAAAATTATAAAAAAAGGATAGTATAAATAAATAATTTAAAAAATATAAAAATATTAAAAAAAATTATATTAATAAGGACTAAAATAACTATTTTTATGATGTATAAATTTTTTTAAAAAATTATAAAAAAAGTTTTTCTAAAATTTTTAATTAAGAAACTTAAAAAATATGTATTAAAGTAATATTAAATAATTAATTCTATAAGTATAATAATTTTTTAAGATATTTTAAAAAAATAAATTCATATACATTAAAATGTCTACTAATATAAATTTAAAATAATTAATTGCATTATTAAATAGAAAATATTTTCAAAAATATCTGAATTGATGAATAAACTAGTAAATATTAATATTATTATAAGTATAAAACAAATTTATGATTATACGAAACTTTTAAAAAATAATTAATACAAAATTTGAAAATATTGAAATATAATAAAAATTTACATTTTTTAATTAAATTTTTAAGAAAATAAATTAATATTTAAAAATAAATACATAGATGTATGCCACTACTAAATTTTTTATAAGAATTAAATAATTGAGTAATATTTTTACTAATAGCTTTTAACATTCAGTCTTTATTAAAATAAAAAAATATAATTTTTTTAATTATCTTCTAACTTTAAGTAATTTTTTGAATTTTAAAAATTATAAATAATATGAAATTTTATGCCTTTAAAATTATTTCAAATTATCTTCATAAAAATTAATATGAATTCTTAAAATTTTATTAACATAAAATATATATATTTATATATTTTTTAACATTGAGAGTATTTTTATAACTCTTAGACGAGTGGCCAGAACACAAATAATCTTTTTAAATTATTTATATATTTATTGTTTAATTAATTTAATAATAAAACAATGTTAGGTATTTATTTTTCATGTGTGCCTTGCTAAATGCACATTATTTTTGTTGAAAAAATTTTGATAGTAAATAAAATAAATGAGTCTTTTTTTATTATATATATATATATTGTTTATTTAATATTTTTATATTTAAAAATTTAAATATTTTGGTAATATATATAATCACTTGTTGTCGAGACTCAAGAGATAACTCTAACAAGCACCTAAGTCTTCTACTGTCTGCCTCTATCTCTCGATATCGATGCATTAAAACATAATCTAAGAGTAACCGAGAATTTCTTATTGATTTGAGGTATGTTTTCTACACTAATTCTTCATCGATTATCATAATGCAAGAGTGTGAGTTTTGATTATGTTATTTTTTATTCTGAAATTCTTCTTCATTAATCACCATGGTATGCTTGAATTGCTTATATAAAATTATTCCTATACATTCTTCATGCATTTGTGATATAATGCGTTCTCATTATGTTGATGTTGATGGTGCATAGTAGATATGCCAACTTTATTTCCATTTTTTTCCAATCGACACTCTTATGTTTTTCTTAGTTAATCACGAATTGGGTGTTGGTGTGTGTGGTGAGTAGGGTGCATATAACAACATATTTAATATTTAAATAATAAATTATGTAAATATGATGATCCCAATAGTAATAAAACATAAATATATAAGTGTATTTTACTATATCTATTACTATAAAAATAGTATTCATAAAGATAACTATATATAAATATAACAACATATATTTAATATACTTATATATATATATATATATATAGTATATATAAATGTATTTAACAATATGTATATCAACATATTACTATATATATATGTATTTATCTACATCAATATCTATACATAGCCATATGTCTAAATATATATAATTACATGAAAAACTATATATAACTATATCTACAACATGTATAACTACATGCTTCTAAAACTTAATATCCATTCATATCATTCATCTCATTCATACATGTTTTATTTGGATATTGTATAAATCTTTATCATTTTTTCCCATATATTTTAGGAACTTAAAATTAATTTTTTCAACTTTAAATGTAGTTTTATTGTATTTTTATATGTTTGTATAAATCATTATGATTTAATATGTTTAGGGTTTGTATTTTTGTTTCACTTAATATCATTTAACTAAAATTGATTTCTAATAAAATGTTCATTTGTTAAAATTTATGTTGTAAATTTCAAAATAATTAATAATATCTTTGTGTAATAAATAATATAAAAAATTTCTAAAATATATGTGTGAAGTAGTTTCAATTTACAAAGATATGTTCTAAATTTGAAAATATGTTTGTGAACACTACATTATATTTGTTTGAATTTTAAAGTTTCTAAAAGTTTATTAATAACAATAAATAATAGGTATAAATTTATCATAGACATTAATATTTTAATTAAAAAAATTATATAAAAAAATAAAAACAATATTATCTATTTATGAACTATATTTTCTTTTTTAACATAATTATAAAAACAAAATAATTTATAAATATGCCAACTTCATTTCATTATGATTATAATGATAGTTATTTTAATATAAATATTTAAAAAACAACAATTTTGAATAAAATAGAAGCTCATATATTAATTTCATAATTTCATTTTACGCATTAATATGCTTCACGCACACACACACGCATACACACACACACACACACACATGCACACACACACACACATGCACACACACACACACACATGCACACACACACACACACACACACACACAAATATTTGTTTTAAATATAAAGAATTAACCATATTTTATAAATTGTGTACAATATATAATATTTTATTTTAAATATATTTAAACACACACACACACACACATATAATAGTTTCATGTGTAACTTTAAAAATACATTACGTATTTAAGTATATATGTGTGTTTGTGTAGGTGTACAGTAGTATATGCATGCATACAAGTGTATACACACTACTTTGAAAATATAGATACATGTGTGAATATATAAAAAAAAGTACAAAAATGTGTATGCTGATATATAATGTATAGTAATGTATATGGATGTATACATGTGTGTGTGTGTAGGGTAGTGTATATGAACATATATATTAATGCATATATATATATATATATATATATATATATATATATATGTATGTAAATATCAACATTAATTTTGAGAAAAAAATTAATTGAGCACATAAATATTAACATATTTCCCAAATTCGTGAGAGCAGGAGGAAAAAGTCACATTATTGCAAGATACTACTTATCTCCCATCTATAACACTTTGCCTCAAATTTTGATCAGAGAACTATATGCAATGATAAGGTTCATTCAATACTACATACAATGGAATTACATTTCCATTCATTGCTATAATTAGTTCAACTAAAAAAATCAATCTAATGCCTTCTTCGAATACTCTACTATCTTCTTTTCTAGTCATGATAAGCTATTTTCAATTTTGATTATATGTACATTTCTTATCTAATATCTCTAGTTAAACTATTGTAATAATAAAATCCATCAAATCAATCTAGGCCTGACATCTATTTTCTATGAGATATTTGATTATAGAATAATTAGTATATACTATGACTTTAGTTCCCACTAAATATGATATTAACTTACCAAAAGAAAAGATTGTTGATACAAGTTCTTTCTCTATAGTGGTGTAATTTAATTGGACAATTGAGAGTGTGTTGTTATCATAATATATGATAACTATTTATAAATATTTGTATAACAATATAATACTCTTCATAATTATATTTAACTATATTTGTAATATGTAAAATATTTTTATAACTATATTAATAACTATATATAACTTGTTTTTTAACTATATAATATTTTATAACTATATCAGTAATTCTATATAATTATATTTTTAACAAAATATATCATATGTATAATAATATATAACTATATTTATTTGTATTTTACTATATGTATAAGTATATATATGTATATCTTTAACTACATGCAAATTTATAACTATATGTGTATAACTATATATAAATATTTGTATAACTATAATACTCTATATAATTAAATATAACTAGATTTGTATCTATGTATACATATATGTATTCATTTAATTAAATCTATATATTTATTTATAACTTTGTATATATTTATATATAACTACTTATAACTACTTGTATGAATATATCTATATATAATTATATGTTTTACTATATATAACTTTTTTTTAATAATATATACTATAGGTATAAAAACATATAGAGGTTGACCTCCCTCTCTGGTGACTATATGTATTCATTTTCCCATTAGATCTCTCTACTTTAATTGACAAAGTGATTGAGATTTAGTGAAAGAAATGGGGTTTACATTTATAAAGCTGTTCAGCAGGTTGTTTGCCAACAAGGAGATGAGAATTTTGATGCTAGGTCTTGATGCTGGTGGTAAGAAAACCATTCTGTATAAGTTGAAACTTGATGAAATTTTCACCATAATTCCTACTATTGTGGTGGACAGTAATGACAAAGATCGAGTTGTTGAAGCCAGTGATGAGTTACATAGGATGCTAAAGGAGGAAAAGCTTCGAGATGCAGTTTTGCTCGTGTTCGCCAATAAGCAAGATCATCCCAATGTGATGAATGCAGGTGAAATTACTGACAAGTTAGGACTTCACTCTCTTTGCCAATGCCATTGGCACATTCAGAGCACCTGCGCTACCTCTGTCGAGGGCCTTTATGAGGGTCTTAATTAGCTTTCCAATTATATTGCTAGCAAGTCATAAATAATTTTAGCATGATGGGACAAGCTTTGTTGACATATCTAGATGTGGACTAAATCTTTACCTATTTTTCTTGAGTTTTGGTCTGTTATGTGGATGACATAATCTGTTTCTAGGGATATTCAAATTGTATTTATATTTATATATTACACCCCTGAAATACAAGACTGCATTTACTTTGTTCTGATCTATTATAAGTCAAACTTGTTTTTTTACTGTTTTGCCATTGGATCCCAAAGGTATAAGAACATATACCTATAAATAATTTTCTTTGACTATATGTATAATTATAAAATATTATACATAACTATATTTAAAAATATAAATAACAACATATATTTAATATACATTTTTATATAATAACATATTTAATATGTATTTTATCATATATAAAAGTATATAAAAATAGGTATTTTACCATATAAAAGACCGCATTTACTATATTTAAAAATGCAATTTACCATATATATACCTATAGATAACTATATGTATACATATATAAAATTATATAACAAAATATAAATTCCTACATGTATAAATATAAGTATAACTATATGTGTAACTATATGTATAACCATAATTAATTATATTTATAATTATATGTATAATAACATACAACATTATGTTTACCTACATGTGTATAATTATATATAAATATATGTATTACTATGTAACACTATATAATTAAATATAACTATATTTGTAACTATAAATACATATATGTAAATCATATATTTATTTATAACTTTATATATTTATGTATAACTATTTGTATGAATATATCTATATATAACTATATGTTTAACTATATAAAAATATTTAAAGCTATATATACTATATGTATAATAACATATAACTATAAATAATTATATCTTATTATGTGTATAACTGTTAAACTTTATACATAATGATATTTAAATATATAATTTGCAACTTATATTTAAAATAAATTTTGTATATATTAGTATATAAGAATATATTTTACTATATCTATACCTATACATAACTATATGTATAAATATATAAAATTATATGAATAAATATATATACCTACATGTATAAATATAAGTATAACTATATGTGTAACTATATGTATAACCACATGTAACTATATTTATAATTACATGTATAACAACATACAACATAATGTTTAATTTTATGTGTATAACTCTATATAAAAATTTGTAAAACTAAATAAAACTTTATATAATTAAATATTACTATATTTTTAACTATTTATACATATATGTATACATATATGTAAATCTAATATTTGTTTATACCTTAGTATATATTTATGTATAACAAAATATAGCTACTCGTATGAATATATATATATATAACTAAATGTTTAACGATATATAATTTTTTACAACTATAAATATTATATTTATAATAAAATATAACTATAAATAATTCTATCTTACTCTATGTATAACTATATAAAATTTATACATAACTATATTTAAATATATAATTAAAAACATGTATTTAATATACGTGTTTATATATTAGTATAAAAAATGTATATTAGTATGTCCATACCTATACATAACTATATGTATAAATATATGAAATTATATGAAAAAATATTTATACATACATGTATAAATATAAATTTAACTATACCTGTAACTATATGTATAACCACATGTAATTATATTTATAATTATATGTATAAAAACATACAACATAATGTTTAACTATATGTGTATAACTATATATAAATATTTGTATAACTATAAATAATTCTATATATATATATATATATAACTTTATTTTTACTTATGTATACATATATGTAAATCTATATAATTTTTTATAACTACTTTGTATACATTATTTTTAATTAAGTATACTTATATGTATATATAATGTTTGTAACTTTGTATACATTTATGTATATCTACTTATAACTTCTTGTATATATATAACTATATATAACTATATGTTTAACTATATGTAACTATTTATAACAACATTTACTATATGTATACTAACATATAATTATATATGGGATACTACTAATTTGTGGCATTAACTTGAAATTAAATGGCAAAAGATATAATATCAACAATTTGTAAGCACATAGCATGAGAGTGTCCGTTGGTCAGGCTCATATATGGTATCATACAAATAAGGGTCATACTCTTGCATAATTTCATCTCTTGGACCTCAGGCTCATATATGAACTTATGTATGACTAAAGATGTAATATTTGATAGGTTTGTACCGAAGAAATTTTTTTTTCCTTTATGTAATTTCTCATTCTAACATTGCATTTTCTATCTCTCTCCCTCCCTCTCTAATTCTTTCTGTGTCACTCTCTTCCTCTTTTTCTTTCTATGTCACACTCTCTCTCTTGTTATTTTCTTTCTCGCTCTCCTTTCTTGCATGTTCTCTCTTCTCTCTCCCTCTCTCTCTCCCTTTCTCCCTTTCACTATTTATCACTCCCTCTTTCTCCCCCTCTCTCTTTTTCTCTATCCCCTTCTCTCCATTTCTCTGTCCCTCTCTCCCATTCCACCTCCTCTCTCTCTCTCTATCCCCATCTCTCCATTTCTCTGCCCCTCTCTCCCATTCCACCTTCTCTCTCTCTCTCTCTCTCCCCCTCTCCTCCTTCAAACTTTAAATGTCTTTCTTTTTTGCTTTCCTTTCTTGTGCATTATCATATTTTTCTCCCTTTATCTAGTATTACCATGATCTTTATTAATCTTTATCATGCTAAAAATTACTGTATCTATCCATGTAGATTCTACAAACATATTGTCTTTATATTCACAATATTTAATTTTTAAATATTCATCTATAAGCAATTTTATTTAATTATTAGTATATTTTGAAGTAATAGAATGTTTAATTCAAAATAATGTTTGAGCATTATTTTTTTTAAATAAAATAGGGCAAAATGAGTTTAGATCCTTTGTGGATGTAGAGTAGGTTTATGAATAGAATTTTGAATAAAGATTTTTTGAGTGGATGGAGAAAAAATTAAGTGTCCATGTAATCATCGCAAGTGTCAGAATATCCCTTTTAGGGATGCAAACAGTTTAAGATACCATTTGGCTAAATATGGTGTTGTGCCAAATTATTTTGTTTGGATTTATCATGGAGAATGTACAATGGCTCTGAACATTGACCAAAATGAGGTTACTGAATCATTTGCTTGTGGTGAAGAATCATCAAACACATACCATAGAATGATCACGAAAGCTGCCGATGTTGACTTCAATATGGATTACATGGATGAATCACCTAATCCTAAAGCTCAGAAATTTTATGAAATGCTTAATGCTATAGATAAAAAGTTGTAGCATGGTTGTAAAACAGATTCGCAATTATCACTTGTTGCTTGACTTATGAGCATTAAGTCAAAAAATCATATATCTGAGAAATAATTTGATCACGTGACAGAACTGATGAAGAAGATTATTCCCGATAATAATTTGATCACTAACAACATTTACAACACTAAGAAGTTACTATGAGGAATGGGTCTGCTAGTGAAAAAAATTGATTGTTGTTTTAATGGATGTATGTTATATTGGGGTGGTGATAATGATTTAATTAGTTGTAAGGTTTGTGATCATATTCGATTTAAGAAGGTATATTGTGTTCTACATACGCGACAAAAATTGAAAGTTGCATTTAAAATGTATTATTTTTTATTAATACCTCGATTACACAAATTATATGCATCAAATGCTATAGCAAATGATATGAGGTTGCATTCTGAGATTGAGGTGGAAGAAAGGGTAATGTATCATCCATCAGATTCACTTGCTTGGATAAATTTTAATCGTATACATCAATATTTTCCAGCTAAAAGTTGAAATATGAGATTGGATCTTTATACTGATAGATTTAGCCATTTGGGCAATATGGACAACAGTATTCAACATGACCAGTGATTGTGACACCTTATAACTTGCCTCCGTGGTTGTGTATGAGGGAGCAATATATGTTTTTATCAATCTTGATTTTAGGGCCAGGAAATCTAAATGACATGCTAGATGTTTTCTTACAGCCTCTTATTATAGAGTTAAATTATTTGTTGGATGTTGGTGTGAATACATGTGATATCTCAAAGAAGAAAAATTTTATTATGCTGGCGGCCCTTATGTGGATGGTAAGTAACTTTCCTGCTTATTCAATGTTGCTTGGCTGGGGTGCTGTAGGATGATTCACATGCCCATATTGCATGACACCTTCTGATGCATTTACCCTCAAATTTAGTGGTAAACAGTCATGGTTTGATAACCATCATATGTTTTTACTTATGAATCATCCATTTCGATGAAATAAAACTGCATTTTGAAAAAATAAATTTATGATGATAGTTGCACCAGCAGTTCGTTCTAGAGATGATATTATGATAGAGATTCAAAGTTAGGGTTTGAAGAAGGTAACTAAAAAGGATGCTACTAGAAATAATGGATCAATAGCAAAATATTTGCCTGGAGGAAACATAGTATATTTTGGGATTTGCCCTATTAGAAGTCCAATTTAATTCATCATAATTTAGATGTAATGTATATTGAACATAAAGTGTTTGACAATGTTTTCAACACTATCCTTAATGTAGACGGAAAAACAAAAAGCACTTTAAATTCAAGACATGAGATGAATGATTACTATCGGCGTCTTGAATTGAAACTGAATGAGGCAAAAGGAAACGTTTCTAAAGCTTGCTACACACTTGATAATAAGGCAATATAGATATTATGTGAATGGGTTAAAATTTTGAAATTCTCTGATGGATATGTTTCAAATATGGGTAGATGCGTGGATATGAAGAATCTTAAGTTATTTGAAATGAAAAGTCATGATTGTCATGTATTTATGCAGAGATTAATACTAATTGTATTCCATGAATTACTTCTCCTAAGTATTTGGAAGGTTCTTATAGAACATAGTTTTTTTTTCAAATAACTATCTGCAACCACAATCAAAATAGACGACTTGGTGAAGCTGGAGAATGACATTTCACTTATTATTTGCAAGTTTGAATGGATATTCCCACTGGGTTTTTTTGACTCAATAGAACATTTACCGATCCATTTTGCATATGAAGCAAGAATAGTAGGGCCAGTGCAATACATGTAATTGTATTTTTTTGAGAGGTAATTACATATATTTTGATGTGTTTTATTATTTCATACATAAAGTAATATTGTAATTTAATATAATTGAAACCTAATATTATGGTTGTTGGTATCTTCGTTAGTTGAAATTGAATGTTAGAAACAATGAAAAAGTTGAAGGTTCAATTTGCAATGAATATTTAGTAGAAGTAGCATCATCATTTTGTTTTTATTATTTTGAGGATCATGTCAATACAAAGAATAGAAATGTACCTCAGAATGATGGTCATGTGATGGTAAAAGATGATTCTGTGGACAAACTATCTATCTTCAAGCACACTGGAAGAGCATTTGGAAGAGTAATGAAAAGATGTATGATAGATGAAGAGTACAAAGTAACCCAGAGCTATGTTTTACTATATTGTGAAAAGATTGCATAATATATTGAGTATGTATACCCAAAATGGTTGCAAGTTTAATCATATTTTAATTTTATCTTTTAATGGAATTATTAAAATTTAATATACTTTTTTCTTTCACTTTTTATATTTGTGTAGTATTTATGTTGAGTAGTTAAAATATAGGTAACTAGCAATTTCTAGCAATGATGTCAATTATATGCTAGAAACTAAATTTACGAATTGGTTCAAAAATTATGTGAGAATTATTAAGTTTTAAATTTTTGAATTATTTAATTAAATAATATCTTTTATTTGTTAATATCATTTTTTTTAATTTATGTCACAGGAAATTGATCCTTCAAATGGAGATTCAAATATTTTCATTCGGAATCTATGTAATGGCCCGTTTAGATATGTGACAACCTATCCTGGGTATTTTGTCAATGGATATGAATTTCACACAATCGGGCATGTTTCTTCTAAAAAAACAATGAATAGTGGTGTATGCTTTAAAGGCTCAGGTTATAGTGCAGATGAGATAGATTATTATGATCAACTCAAATAAGTTATTGAGTTGGAGTATCCTTGACTCGAAAATAATATGATTGTATTATTAAAGTGTGAGTGGTTTGATCCTACACAAAATTTGGGCACTAAGATTCATTCAGATTATAAGCTAGTTGATGTTAACCATAAACGTAGATATAATTGATATGAGCCATTTATTATGGCAGTTCAAGCCACTCAAGTATATTATTGTACATATCCGAGTTTATCTCGTGATAAGAGTAATTGGTGAGTGACTTGCAAAATCAAAGCTCGATCAAATTTTGAAGTACCAACATCTCAACAAAGAAGTGCAAACTTTCATATTGCACCGACAATTCAAGGAAGATGACATAAATAATATTGAGCTTGTGCATGTAGATGAAGAACCAGAAAATTTATGTGACTCAAATGATGTCCTAATAAAAATTGAAGATGATCAATTTCTATCTGAAGATGAGTTCGAACTTCTATCAGAATCAGACGAAATATCAGAAGATCTATTGGAGGATGATAGTAATGCTGATAATTAAACTATTATAATTTTATTATAATATTAAACTATCAAAGACTACTATATTTTGTTAAAATCTATTGGTGTGTTTTATTCTAAAATACATGCTTGTTCATCATATCTGTATTATTTGTTCTGTCTTATTTTTTATAGTAGATGGCGCCTAAAGGACTCGGTCATGGTGGAGGTAGACGTGGACGTAGAAATGAACCAAATTCATCTAATATGTTAGATCATGTTGCAAAATCAGTATCATCTCATACCCACCATATCCATACTTCAACATCACAATCAACATCACTATTTATACCATCATCACTATCATTAAGATCTATATTATCACCTTTATTAGATATAAGCCCATCACCCATTGCGCTTCCTACACACACTTTTGATCCATCTTTATCTTCTACGCCATACTTTAAACCTATAGTTCTCCCATTTACAAAACCAACGACATCATCAAATGTCCTGTCTTCCTCTACTGTCAGTGTAAAGTTAGTAATTGAGATTGTGGATTGTAGGTAAAAGAAATATGTAAATATAACTTGAAAAAAATATTTTGATGTTACTGTTAGTGGTTTTTTTATATTGGTATGATTTGCTTGTTTTCAATGTTATTTATTTGATTGTATTATTTTATTCCATCTCACAAGCATTTGACTAAAATTACAAAGTCTTCCAATAAAATGGCCGATTCTAAAGCATTCTCCTGGAAGAAAGTTTCCGAATCGACAAAAGAGTCTTATTTTAATGACTTTCAGGTAAAAATAACAAAACAAATGCATTGAAAATTAATTATCTAATTACTTAACTATTATGTTGGTTATTATTCAAGCAGTAAATAATTATGCTTTTGTTGTTAATATAAATATCTTTTGTGATTTTTCTATATATAGAATCAGTGCACATGGGCACTCATATTTGATGGAAAGATAAAGTTAATTATGGGAGAGCAAAGATGCTCAATGGTATTCTGATTTTGTCCATAAATTAAAGAATATAAAAGAAAAGAATAATTTTATATCCGAAGATGACTAGCCCGAGTGGCTTAAGTATTGGGAGGAGTCACATGTGAAGAAAAAATCAGATATTGCTAGCAAAAATTGACGAAGAGAGGTAGCTGGACTAGGTATAGGAATCTGTCGACACACAGGAGTGTCAAATTCGAGCATTGAGCACGTTTGAGATTTGGTACAATTTTAAAATTTTAAATATTTATATATTTAGTCGTTGTCCTAATTATCCAATAAAACAAATCTCTACATGGGTTTATTTATTTTGTTAAATTTTTTGATCATTTGTTTTTTTATGACTTAATAAAAACATATTCTAGGCTGGAGATCCCAATTTTTATGAGATTTTCAAGAAGAAGCATGTGAAGAAAGTAGATGGTCAGTTTCTTGACAACAAGTCTCAGATGATTACTATAAGAATTTGTTATATTAATAAAATTTCATAATACTATAGTACATTTTGAAAATTGTTTGGAATGCAAAATATTTATTTTATTTTATGTATATATAGAATAGATTTTTTCTTTATTTTATCTCAGTAACTAATGGAGGAACGTGTGATAGCTGCTCATCAACAAGTTGAGGGTTCAATGGATCTTCAATTAATTGACTATGATCCTATTTATTTGGAGACCATAGGAGGTTGTAAGAAGTAGTGAGTGTATGGCATCGGCTCGAAGGGAGTGTCATTTTGTTGTAGTAGTCATGCTTCTAATTCATCTATCTCAGCAATGGTGGATGAGGCAGTGGAATAATAAGTAATGAAAACAAATGAACATATTGTAGTTATGGAGACTAAAATGAAAAACAAGGATGAACAGAAATCTTATTTGAAGGAAGAAATATATGAAATTAAAGAACAGAAGGATGTGCAGTATACTTATTTGATAGAAGAAATGCAAGAAATTAAAGAAATGAATGATGAGATGAAAGAAATTAATAATGTAATGCAACAGCATATGTCCTATATGGAGTCACAGTTAGTGGCATTGATGCAACAGATAGCATTCAAAGACCCAACTATGAAATCTCCCAGGAGAGGCTAGCATTCCCTACTAATTATGAGGATGATTTCGTATGAGAATTATTTTTGAACTGTTATTGATTTTTGTCTATGTGCAGCAAATAATTATGATATTTTTTTCTAGGTTTCAATTTCTTTTATTCTGGTTTTGCTTTTTGCTTTGGAAATTAACCTAATAATGAATCTATGTAGGACACATTATATGAGAGTCACGAAAAAATTCTGATTCAAAGCATCCAGACATTGCCACAGACCTTCCAATGCATGGGTCTCATATTTACCGATTTCAACTTGATCAAAAGGGGGCTTAGCTTCTATTATCTTCATTATTCATAAAATATTTTATTTTTGCACTCTTTTTCTCTCTAAACATCATTTCTGAACATCTTTTAGATTTTTGTTGAAGCTGTATGACTATGAACTTTAATTTGTGTTTGTTCATGTCTATAATAACTATTTATATATATATGTGAATATGTTTGTCTGTCCTCAAATTTTTTGGGTATAGTTTTAGCCTATTATAGGTATGTAAAAGCCTTGGCTAGTCCTCCATGGTGCTGAGAACAACACCTTAGCTTTTGAAGCTGTGAATGAACCAAAAAATTAATTCCATGCAAATGCAAATTTTTCTTGACACTCTTATTTTGTGCAGATATGCGTCGTCACAGTTCAGATCTGAGACTACTTGTTATCGGTTATTGGTTTGTAAATGTAATATATTATGCTCCATGTGCAGGTGTAACAATGTTCTCTATCTGCGTGGAGTACCGGAGAAAAAAGAACAAGAAATGCTGACCATGCCTGAGAGACCTATATGCGTGTTTTTTAAATCCTAGATTATTTTCTTCTGTTGTCTTTGATGGTATGTGTATTTTCATTAAAGTACAAGTGTGTGTGTCATCCAAGGCTATGTGAGTATATATATGTACATATAATTCTGTAGTATATACGTACATATAATTCTGTAGTATATACGTACATGTATACTTGGTATAAATGTAGGTATATACCAAGTATATATCTACGTATATACTGAGTATATAATTATATATATACCGAGTATATATGTTCGTATATACTGAGTATATTTTTATTTATATACTTAGTAGATACGTACATATATACTCATTATATACATACTTTTATATAATAGTATATATGTACGTATATACCGAGTATATTTGTACATACATACTCAGTATATTTGTACTCAGTATATATGTACACATAATACTGTAGTTCTTATTTACATATATTTTAATAATATATGAATGAGTAAAATGCTAGTATATACGTACATATATACTGTAGTATTATATATTTATCAAAACATAACTTTTTTTTTATTTTGATTTGATTGAGTGGTTAAAATTTCTTACATATATGGTACCGCATTGTTCCCCATACAAAGCTTGTATAAGTGAAGAGATTTTACACTAGATATGAAGTGTCATGACTCAGAAAGCTTTGTCGCAGTAGAAAAATGATGATCGGAGGAGCAGAGGGAGAGAAAGCAACATCAATGCATGGATATATTATACTTTATACACCGTCAGTAGAAATATTGAAGAATAAGACGTGATACAATTTTTGTTATTTTTTTATTTTAATCATGTAAAATATTGTATTAGAATTAGTTATTAAATTATTTAATTTTTTGTTAATTATTAATTATCGGTTATAGTTTATATTTTTATTCAATTTAATAAAAAAATATTAAATTATTTAATTAAAAATTTTTAAAATAAATTAAATTCTGAAAATAGTTTTGAAATTAAAATAGCTAGGGAAAATTCCATACCTAATTTAGCAAATTTCCCGAGCTAATTTAACAAATTGCCCTATCTAATTTAGCTAGGGATATCTTTATTTTAGCAACGGATTTTTTCGTCTATAAATTTGTTTTGCTAGGGACTATTTCCATCACTAATATTTATAGACGAGCACTTTAGATTGAGAAAGCTTTCATCATTATATCCGTTTAGTGATTGAAACTCTCATTTAGCTTACTATTTTAGCTAGATAAAATATTTTTTTAGCTAGGGATTTTTCGTCATTAAATTATTAGCTAGGGGGACTTTCCTAACTATATTTGAGCAATGAGCACTTTAGATTTGGAATGGTTCCATTGTTAATTCATCGCTATATCCCATTTAGCGATGGAAAACACCCATTTAGCTAGGAAATTTTCCATAGCTATATGGGATTTTTCTTGTAGTGTATCTATCTATATATCTATTTATCTATCTATCTTTCTTTCTATCTATCTATAAATCTTTCTATCAATTTATCTATCTCTCATTCAATCTATTTATCTGTATATAAATCAATCAATCTATCTATCTATTTGTCTATCTATCTATCTATCTATCTATGTATCTTACTATTTATCTTTTAGTCTATCTATCAATCTATGTATCTTTCTATCTTACTTACTATTTATCTTACTTACTATCTATCTATATATCTATTAATCTATTTATCTATCTATCTATTTATTGATTTGTCTTTCTAGTTGTCTATTTATCTATAAAATAATCTATCAATCATTATGTCTATCTATTGACTATCAATATGTATATCTATCAGTATATCAATCTATCTATTATTCTATCTATCAATATTTCTATCAATATGTCTATCAATTAGTCTATCAATCTATTTATATATCTATCATTCTATCTATCTATCAAATAATCTATAATTCATTCAATCAATCATTAATCTGTATATCTTTGTATCTATCTATTTGTCTGTCTATTTGTGTATCTGTATATCTATCTATTTGTCAATCTGTATATCTATCTTTCTATCTATTTGTGAATTTGTTTGTTTGTTTGTATTTCTGTATATATATATCTATTTGTCAATTTATAATTCTATCAATCTATAAATCTGTATATCAATCTGTCAATCAATTTGTCTATCAATTTATATATCAATCTGTCTATAAATTTATCAATCTATCTATCAACCAATCTATCTATCTATATGTATATCTATATATCTATCAATCAATCTATCAATCTTTTTACCAATAAATCAGTCTATTTTTCTATCTATTAGTCTATCTACCTATCTATCTATATATGTGGTCTTTCTATCTGTCTATCTATATATCTATCTAACTATCTCTCTATCTTTGAAATATATATGTCTATCTATCTATCAATCTATCTATCTATATCTTTATCTCTCTATTCATCTTTCTATTGATTTATCTATCTATCTATTTACTATTTAACTTCGTGTCTATATATGTGTCTATCTATCTATCTGTCTATCTGTCTATCTATCTTTCTATCTAACTTAGCATGTATTTATCTATCTTTCTTTATATCTATCTGACTATTTATCTATCTATTATTTGTCTATGTATCTATATATTTATCTATCTGTCTATCTATCTTTTTATCTATCATCTATCCATCTGACTATATTTGGGTGTATCTATCTATCTATCTATATATCTATCTATTTTAATATATATCTATATGTCTATCAATCTTTCTATCTATTTGACATTCTATATATTTTTTTATCTTTTTATCTATATGTCTATCTATCTAACTATTAATAAATTAATCTATCTATCTATGTATTTATCTGTCTAATAATCTATAAATTTATGTATCGATCTCTCTGCCTTTCTATTTTTCTATCTATTTATTTATCTGTTAGTTTATTAATCTTTATGTAAATATACCTATCAATCTATTTATAAATCTATATATAAATATTTCTTTTAAAATGTCTATCAATTTTTTTATCAATCTATCATTTTATCAATCTATATATATCTCTCTCTTTATCAATGTGTCAATTAATCCCTTTATAAAGCTATCTTTTTATATATCTATCTATTTATCTTTCAATATTTAAATTTATCATTATGTCTGTCGATCTATCTGTCTATCTATATATCTATTTGTGTGTTTTTCTTTCTGTCAATTTATCTATCTATCTTTATATCAATTTGGTTGTCTATTTGTTTATTTGTTTTTCTATCTATCTATCTATCTATTAATCTATCTAATTTTTTATCTATCTGTCTATTTATATGTCTATCTCTCTATCTATCTATCTGTCAATCTATTTGTCAATCAATCAATCTATCTATCTATCTATCTATCTATTTGTCAATCAATCAATCTATCTATCTATCTATCAATCTATCTATCCGTCTGTCTATCCATCTGTCTAAATATCTATCCAACTATCTATATAACTTTCTATTTGTTAATCAATCAATCTATCTATCAATCAATCTATCTATCTATTTTTTATCTATCTATCTATGTCTCTATTCTATCATCTGTATATCTAACTGTCTATCATTTTTATCTATCTACCTATCTATGTATCTTTCAATCTGTCTATCTATCTGCCTATATTTCTATCTATCTACCTACCTATCTATCTGCCTATCTATCTATCTACATATCTATCTATCTCTCTCTCTCTCTCTCTATCTATCTATTTATCTATCTATATATCATTCTATTCCTCTGTCTTTCTATCTTTATTTATATATGCCTGTCTGTTTATCCATCCATCTATCTATCTATCTATCTATCTATCTGCCTATCTATTTGTCTATCTATATTTGTATCTATCTTTTTATCTATCTCTCTATCTATATATCTATTTATCTATCTGTCTATCTGTATATCTATCTATCTGTCTATATATCTATTTTTCTTTCTATCTATCTATTGGTCTTTTTATCTAACTATCTGTCTATCTGTCTATCTATATTTCTATCTTTCTGACAATCTTTCTATCTATCTATATATCTATTTATCTTTTAATGTATATCTATCTATCTATCTATCTAAATATCTATTTTTCTTTCTATCCATCTATTCATCAATCTATATATCTATCTATCTGTATTTCAATTTGCCTTATTATTTGTCTAATAATCTATTGATCTATCAATCTATCAATCTTTCTATCTATATACCTATCTATAAGTTTATTAATCTGTCGATTTATCTATCTTTCAATATGTTAATAAATCTATTAATCAATTTATCTATCTACGAGTCTATCTATCTATCTATAGATAAGTCTATCTATCTGTATATTAATTTGTCTATCAATTTTTATAAGAATTTGTATATCAACTTGTTTATTAATCTATCTATCAAAATTTGTTTCAATATGTCTATCAATCTATATTTCAACCTATCAATCTATCTATTTATATATTTCTCTTTTTATATATCTATTAATCAATCATTCATTCATTCTATCTATTCATCTATCTAAGTTTCCGTCTATCAGTCTTTCTATCTATTTTTTATCTATCTGTCAATCTACCTACCTATCTTTCTTTCTTTCTATTTGTCTATCTATTTATCTATCTATCTATCTATATATCTATCAATCTATCTATCTAACTATATGACTATCTGTTTGTCTATTTATCTATCAATCAATATATCTATATTTTTGTATATCTTTCTATATATCTATCGGTATATATATCTCTCTATCTAATTATCTATCTATCTATATGTTTATCTATCTATCTATCTATCTATCTATCTATCTCCCTATCTATCTGTCTATCTATCTATCTATCTATCTATCTATCTGTCTATCTATCTATCTATCTATCTTTTAATCGATCTATTAATCTACCTATCAATGTGTGTATCAATCTGTATATCAATAGTTCTATCAATATGTTTATCAATTCATCTATCAATTTATTTTTCTATCTATCTATCTATTTCTCTATCTCTCAATCAATCAATCTATATATAAATATATCTATCCATCTATATGTTTGCTTTATTTCTGTATGTCTACTTGTCTATTTATTTATCTGTCTATCTATCTATCTGTCTATTTGTCTATCTATCTGTTTAGCTATCTATCTGTCTATCTATCTATTTGTCTATCAATCTTTCTATCTATCTATCTATCTATCTATTTGTCTATTATTTTGTTTGTCTATCTATCTATCTACCTATTTACTATCTTTATATCTATATATTTGTCTCTCTATATGTCTATTTATCTGTCTATCTATATGTCTATTTATCTATCTATCTATCTTTCTTTCAATCAATTAATCTATCTCTCTGTTTATCTATCTTTCTATCTACCTATATATTATCTAACTATATGTGTATCTTTCTATCTATATGTCTGTCTATCTATTTATCTATCAATCAATCAATCTATCTATCTATCTAGTTGTCTATCAATTTGTAAATCTATCTGTTTATCTATCTATCTATTAATTAATCTATCTATCTATATATCTATCTACCTACCTAGCTACCTACCTATATATCTATATATCTATCTCTTTATCTATCTAGGGGTGTAACTGAGCCAAACTGAGTTGTATTAACAAAGGCTTAGGTTCAGCTCAAAATATTTTGGAAGGACTTGAATTCTACTCGAGTTCCTTTATTTTTTAAATCCAAGCTCGAGTTTGAGTTCAGCTTGAGCTCATCAAAATCGAGCTCGACTCGAGCTCATTCATTTAAACCTCATTTGATTCTAGCTCATGCTCGTTCATATGTGAGCTTGATTATAAGCTTATTTCTAAGCTCGATAAGGAGTTCATTTGTGATCTCATTTGCGAGCTCGGTAAGGAGTTCATTTGTGAGCTCATTTGAGTTCATCTGTGAGCTTGTATATGATCTTTAAAAAAAATTAATAGTTTAACATCATATACTATATTTAAAAAAATACTAATAACTTAATACAACAAGTTATTAATAACAACTAACATATCCAACCCAACTAAAATTTACAACACTAATGAAATAAAAAAAACTTACAATCATCCTTAAAATTTAAAAATAATGTTTAAATCTAACATATAACAACTTCAAAATAATCTTTATATCTTCATCTTTCACTAGGATCTCTTCCATGTATTTCCCTATGAAGCTTTTAAACAAAAGCAAACCTTGATAGTTTATATAGGTAAAATAACTTCGAATTAAAATAAAATAAAAGCTCAAAAGACTACACCTCAAATAATAAGATAAATAATAAGTAACTTTGAATATTTTTTTAATCAACAAATAATAATATACCCATGTAACCCAACCTCAACTATATGCCAAAAATTAAAGAATATACAAGAAATGAAATCAGCTCCACATTATGCCATAAAAGTAACTTTCAAGTGTAAGGTATTTGAATCTCTTTGAAGTCCACTTCATACTATAAAAATTGTAACAATTTATAAAAAAATAAAATAAAATATTAACATTGTAAAACAAAACCTAAACATGTACATAAACAACAATAAAAAAGCTCAAAATATTATAATTTAATAAAAGCACAAAATCAAATTTAAACTTAAAATATGATAAAAATTTGAGGTTTACTTTTCTTTTTCACTTTAACCCATAAAAAGCACGCCAATCTACACCTCATAATAATACTTTAACCATGTATGCTCCTAAAGATGCATGATGTGGTTCAATAACTCTCTCCCCAGCACTGAATGTAGACTCTAAAACTACAATTGTGATTGGAATTGATAAAACATCACATGCCATCTTTGATAACACTCAAAACTTTAGAGACTTCATCTTCCTCTAATCTAAGACATCAAAATTTAAATTTTCATAAAATGAACACCTTCTTCTTGATATATATTTAAATCAGATTTAACTTGTTCATTTGATGATTCAAGATGTCTTATATAACTAAAAAATTAAGCCCTCACTCCACTTGTTCCGATCGTCACAGCACTAGAAGATTCATTTTGATTCTCACTTTCACCCTCTTTTTCACTACCATTTGCTTTATGAGCTTCAACATAATCTCTATAAAGCATGCACAAAGTCTCACAAATAGTTATAATATGTTCAATGATACCTGATCTTGAGTAAATCATAGGAAAATGCCACTCAATCAATTGTATTTTATTTCTTGGATCTAAAATGGCTGCCATAGAGATCAACAAATTGCACTTACCCCAATATATGTCAAACCCATCTTTCATTCTTCATAATCATTGAATGCATAAACAAATTTTCATCAAGATATTTTTCATCCAACAACCTCTTGATATTATAAAGCTTGGGTAAAAAAAATTTGTTGTTGGATATTTAGAACCTACAATAACATGTATGATATTATCCAATTGAAATAGATAATTTTAAAAGCATGTAAATCACAAATTAATTAAGATTAGTCAAATAAAATAATAATACCTAAAATGATTTTTCTAAGTTCATTAAATGTTGCAATAAATGAGGAAATTTCAGCAACTTCCATCCAATCATCCTCACTAGGAAAGAAAAGGAACTTGCTTTTCTTTGTGGATATCTAGGAAAAACAACTTTGAACTCCAAGATAGTCAACAACATAAATAATGCTGCATTCCACCTGTGCAACTCTCAAAAATAAGTTTCTTTGAAGGCAACTTCAATTGCTTCACAATTTCTCCAAAAATATTCAGATGACTCTCTAACTGTGTCACTTGTTTAACACTTTCTTGTACATTCTTAATTATATCTCTAATCTCTAATAACCCATCTTGTACAAGAAGATTTAGATTATGTGCACAACACCTTACTTGAAACAACTTGCCACAAAGAGCAAGTTTATTTTTGTAGGAAAGATATCTTTTGACATGCGAATAACAACATCAGTGTAAGAGACACTATCAACTATCACACTCCAAAATTTATCATCAATTTCTTATTCAACTAAAAACTTCCTTAAGGCATCACAAATGGAAACTCCGGAATGAGATGATAGTACATCAAAAAAACTAAGAGTATGCTTTTGGAATTTCTAATTAGAATCTATAAAATGGCAAGTAACAACCATATAATAAACCTTTCGATTGGTTGACTTTTATATATCAGTTGTCACAATTACTTAATTTTCATATTTCAGAAGAGTGGAAACTTTTTTCTTTTCCACCTCATAACTTGAAAAGCAATCTTTTCTTATAGTTGCACAACTAACCTTTTGATAATGTGGAGTTATAGTCTCCATCAACAAATTAAATACTTCATATTTCACAAAAGAAAATGGTAGCTCATGGACCATGATCAAATGATATAAAATATCTCTAATCTTAGTTTGGTCATTTTAAAAATTTTGTATTAAAGCTACCATTACAGCCTCTATTATAGAGGAATTGAGTGTTAGTTCCTTTTGTCCAAACAACTTTATTTTCCTTCTAATACAATTTTCTTTAATGTGCCTAAGTAAGTGAGATGAAGTTCCAGCGTTAAGAAGTGTAAATCACCACTTGCAATGGATGCATTCAGCCTTTTCTGATTTATCAGGAAGGGTGACTATTTTATATTTAGACCTTACTTGGGAGGTGCACTTTCTCTTCTTTGTGCAATCACCCCCACCCTCTTCACTTTCTTCAACATTTTCAACCCCATAAACACCCATAGTTGTAGATGATGTGTTTTCCTTATTCAAATTCACATTTTCTACAACAACATCTATAGCATTTTCATTATATGACTTTTTTTGTTAATTTTCAGGGGATAACATACTGGCAACATGGTCTGACATCCTGTACATCATAACAAAACAAATTGAAAAATAAATAAGGTCGATTTCATATAATTTCAACATGGAAATTGTATATGAAAATTTGTAAAACTTTAAACACCCCAATCCAGCAACACAAAATTCAATCAAAAATAGTAGAAGACATTTGATTCACACTTTCATTAAAATATTAACTTTGGGATCTATCACAACAAGTTTATTTTATGTTTTCTATTTCATTTGGTATTCATTCTACTAGTGCAAGGGATGAAAGAGACAAAGGTCAAAAGAGCTGAGAGAATTGTAGCCTGCAGAGATGAGTTTTTCCCTATGTGATGCAAAGATCGGTAGTCTAAGTAAATTGAGTCATTAAAATCTAAGTTGCTGCATTGGCCGTGCTTTCTATTCAGCAAAATATATCTTGCACTCAATGCTTTGATTTGTAGAAGTTAGTGAGAGATGGAGCAATGCCATTTCCGGCAATATTTCAACTTTCCTATTGTAGAGACCAAGACATAGAGAACCAGACCAAAGCTATAAGTTGTAAAGAGATTGGTCATAAAGAGATAACAAATTAACAATGTAAGAAAGGAAAAGAAGAAGAGAATAGGAGAGAGTGCGGCATTGCAGGAGTCAGTTGGTGGCAGAGAATGGGAGAGTCGAGAGAGTAAAATCTAATATGGTCTTTAAGGTTTTTTAATGGGGATGGGGAAGAAAAGATCAGAAATTTGGAAGTCAAAACATCGAATCAATTGAACATGTGTCAAACTTTTCGTGAGCCTATTCACGAGCCTGTTCATGAACATATTGTGAGCACCTTCGTGAGCATGTTCATGAGCTGGTAAATGAGCCTATTCACAAACTTTTGCAATCCAAACTTAAGGAAGCTTTGGTTTAGCTCGTTTAACTTACTAGCCAAAATGGAGTTTGGGCTCAGCTCATTTAACTTAAGAAACGAATTCAAATGAGCTTTTACCGAGCCAAGATCTGAATGAATCATGAATCATTTGGTTCGGTTACACCCCTATATCTATCTATCTATCTATTTATCTATCTATATTTCTATCAATCTATCTATTTGTCTATCCATTTATCTATCAATATGTCTATCTATTTATATATCTATCAATTTATTTGTCTATCTATTTATCTATCTATTAGTCTACCTATATATTTATCAATCTATATATATAAATATAAATAAATAAATAAATAAATATATATATATATATATCATTCTTTCTATTTATATTTCTGTCTATCTATCTATCTATTTATATATCTATTTATAAATATATTTATCAATCTATCTAATTGTGTATCTATCTATCTATCTGATAATCAATTTATCTATCTATCTATCTATATGTGTATCTATCTATCTGTCTATCTATCTATCTATCTGTCAATCAAATCATCTATCAATATGTCTATCAATCTATCAATTTATCTATCTATATTT
Organism: Sapria himalayana; assembly: GCA_029783825.1. NCBI lineage: Eukaryota > Viridiplantae > Streptophyta > Magnoliopsida > Malpighiales > Rafflesiaceae > Sapria > Sapria himalayana. The sequence goes on from JAREIK010000629.1 coordinate 511,893, forward strand.
CTATCTATCAATTTGTCTTTTTATTTGTCTATCTATCTGTCTATCTATTTATCTATCTAACTATTGGTCTATCAATTTATCTATCAATATGTCTATCAATCTATCTATCAATCTATTTATTAATCAATCAATCTATCTATCTATAAATCTATCTATCAATTTGTATATCAAATTGCCTATCTTTCTGTCTATCTGTCTATTTGTCTATCTGTTTGTTTATTTTTCAATCAATCTATATTTCCTTGTATCTGTATGTCTGTATGCCTGCCTCATTGTCTACCTGCCTGAATATGTGTCTATCTATCTATATATCTATCTATCTAATGGCTTTTCTATCTATTTTTATATATGTCTATCTGTCTATCGATATTTATGTCTATATGTTTATTTGTCTATCACTACAAAAAAGCCCAAGTGGTTATAAAAAGTTCTCTAGCTATTTGGGCTTATTTTTTCAATAAAATAGAATAATGATGGATTTATGATGGAAATTATCTCATGCTAAAGTGCTTGTTTGAAAATTTTAATGAAAAAAAAATTCCGTAGCAAATTTTTGAACGATGAAAATTCCCTAGCTAATTATATTTTTTCCATTGCTAATTTTGATCATAATTAAGAGTAGTAATTAATATTTTTCAACTGAATATATATGGATAATTCCCTAGCTAAATTAGCGAGGGAAAAATTTCTAGCTATTTTCATTCCAAAACTATTTTGACAATTTTATTTTTTTACAAAAAATATGATTACATATTTTTAAATTTTTATTTTAAATTGAAATACAACATATACTATAAACCATTTTTTTAATTAACAAAACATAGATATATAATTATTTAAAACTTTATCATCATCCTCATCATTAGATGGTTCATTTGTGCTAGGCTTTCTTACGTGGGTACTCTACTGGAACTCGTTGTGCTATCTGTCTCGCCAAGGCCACTAACTATGACTCCATATAGGTCATATGCTATTGCATTGTATTCTTCATTTCTTTCATTACATCATTCACTTCTTTCATTTCCTACATATCTTCATTCAAACGAGTTATCTAAAGGTCCATGAAAACCCTCAACTGGCTTAGAAGTAGTTATCATATGTTTCTCCAAGAGTTCCCGTGATAAAATAAAATATAAAAAAGTTGTGCTAGATATAAATAATTTAAATATTATATTTTCCATTACACACTTAACTTGTAACATTCACTATAGTAGTCAAATAGTTATGGAACCACCAAAGTAGTGGCCACTTTCATAACAACTATATAGTTTTTACTCACTTGATTCTACTTAGAAAATCACTCTCTTTGATACATATAAAAAAAGAATGAAATGAAAACAACCCACTTGTTGCACACACTACACCATGGCTACATCAAACATGCACACGGTGCACATCTAGTACATCAAGCACACATGCACGTTCATTGCACCACACACACACTATGCACTTCTAGGCAGTTATGCCCTATAGCTATATGTCTACAGGACCACATCTCATGGCATCTCTACCCATTGGACCATGCACCCATTAATAACATATGCTTGCAAAATAAATCAAATACTAATAAGAATTTTTAAAAAACACCTTTTGCAGCATCTTCTACAATATCGAGCCACATGATCCAATTGATAATTTTTATATTGGTGAACTTGTCGATCAATGTTACATGCATTAATGACTACCTCAGTTGATATCGATTGAACTATATATACGATATGAGTTACTATAAATTTGCTCCTTCAATGTTCCATTGGGCATGAACTCATAAACAAGCATACAGCCTCCATCTTGACAATATCGAATGAATTGTACTAAGTTTCTGTGATATATTCTTGAAAGTAGAATCATCTAAAAAAGATGTAGAAATGGTCCAAACAATAAATAGCAACTACAATTTTTCGATAAGTAGAAAGAAGACATTTTAGTATTGTGCATTAACTTAGCAGTTATCATATATTTTAAAAAATATAATGCTTCATTATGTTAATAAAGTCATGTTAATTATGAAATTTAAAAATTTGTAAAAAAAACATTAAAATAATTAATTTTATAATTAAATCATTTTTAAAGATATTTTAATAAATAAATGAATATATCTATAAATTTCTACTAATAAAAAGCTAAAATAATTAATTGTACGATAAAATAAAATATATTTACAAAAATATTTCAACTAATGAATAAACAAGTAAATATTCATATTATTTAAAGTTTTAAAAAATTATTTTTATGATTATAGGAAACTTTTAATAAAATAATTACTAAAAGATTTTAAATTTTTGAATTATAAAAAAAATTGCAAATTTTTCATAAAATTTAAAAAAAAAATAAATTGAAACTTAAAGATAAATACTTAGATATTTTAATTAAATCAAAAAAAATTGTTGATTTAAAAAATAATATCTCTGTGTGGTAATTAATAGAATACTTCAAGTGTTTTAAGGGTTTAGAAAGAGTTATTTAAAATATTACTAATGATATTTTTTTGTTCTTAAAAAATTAAATTTTCCCCTAATTTGATTTGAAATCAAGTTTTATTTTTTGACCATACTGAAATTTATAAGAATTAGAGAATTGAGTAGGATTTTTACTATTTGCTTTTAATATTCCATTTTTATTAAAATAATAAATATAACTTTTTTTAATGATTTTCTCACTTTAAGTAATATTTGGAATTTTATAAATTATAAATTAAATCAAATAATATAAAATTTTATGCCTTTAAAATTATATCATATTATAATCAAAAAAATAAATATATATATGAAATACTTTTTGAATATATAAATATATATATATATATATATATATATATATATATATATCATATTAATTATATCATATTATAATCAATTCTTAAAAATTGATTACCATAATATATATATATATATATATGAAATACTTTTTTATAATCTCATATTATTTTTTTATTTATGAAATAATATTAAAAATTTATCCATAAATAATAAATAAAATGAAATGTTATAATTTTTGTATAGTTATACATTTTTACAATTTATTTATGGTTATATTATAAATATGTTTTTTAAATTAATGAAATAATAATAAAATTTGATTACCAATTATAGAGATTAATAATATTACTAAAATTAATAAATTTTATAGAGATTAACTGATAGAGATTAATAAATTTTTATTAATCTAAAATTAATAAATTTTTTATAAAACTAATATTTTTTTTCTAAAATTTTCTTCTTTTTTATTAGTAATATTTTTAATTTTTTCATCATTTTTATAGAGATTAATAAATTTTTTTATTTCTAAAATTAATAATTCATTAATAAATAATATTACAAAAAATAACCATTAAAATTTCATTACCTATTAACCATAAATTTTTTTATCAGTGAAATAATATCATTTATTGTTAAATAAAATTGTATTTAATTTTTTTAATTTAAATTAATAAATTATTATAATTTTATTTTGCTTTTAAAATTTTGTCTCTTTTTTTTTCTATATATTTACATACATTTTTTTTATTTGAGTTTTCTTGAAATATAAAAATGCTAGGGCAAGACATTCAAGCACCTAAACAATTTTTCTTATCTTTGCGAATGAATAATCTCAAGTGTATCATGTCAATACCCATTTCAAAAAAAATGTGGTAATTATGCTTGTTAAATGCTTAGATTTTCATGGCAGTTTGGTGGACATTATAAATTTTACAGGATATTAGTTGTGTCTTCTTTTCAGATTCATGGCTTCATAGTTTTGATTGCATTTTTATTTCATCAACATGGCTAATCAAAGCATCATATTATGAACTAGTTAAAAGCATAATAATAGCCTCGTGCATCTGTGTCACTGGTAATGGCAGAGTAACTGTTAATACAAAATAAGCACATGCGAGTACTGATTCATCTCTCTCCAAACTCCCTGAAAGTTTTTTTCCTGTTTGATGATTCTCATCCTCATCTTCTATTTACAGGTATTCTTCATTTTCATGCAATACAACACTTTAAATCATCATGATTGACTTAAGGTATAAATCATTATTATGCTATACAGGTCTTCTTCATCCATAAAAGATCTATAAAATGTTTCACGAGATTTCACATAGATGCAATGACATTCGATGTGATTGCACCCTCTCCTTAGAAAATATTTGGTTGTCAGAATGGTAATATCTAGCCTTTTTTCAAACTCCTTAGCTTGTTTTAAATGTGGTTGTGAATTTAATTTATGCTAAGTATTAGCACCAAATATTATAGGGTTGCAACTTTTCAAGGAAGCAAAGGATTGTGGCAGTCATGGCAGTGTAAGTTTAAGTTCTAAGAACAGTGGCTTTTAGCTTGTTTGCTTCATCTTTCAAAGCGAGAAATTTTGCTTTCAACATTGAGATGATCATTCTGCTATAATGGCTATTGGTGTTTTTGATGGGACTTGCGAATCCATTTTCCATACTCTCATTTATCTAGGTTCTTCAAGTTATGGGTAAGATTCTTGTGTATAATTTCTCATCTTCCTAAAATTTTCTTAACTTCTTGATAGAAAACTAATATGTATTCTTTCAGTAGATGGGACTTCTATTTTTATAGAGGCAGCATGGTTGAAGAGCTTGATGGGCACACTGATATTATTCACAAGTGGCTGTACAATGAATGACTTCCCTGGTAAGATGAACAGTTGTTGTAACTTTAGCTCTAAATGTTGTTTGTTTAGAGCAATCTCAACCTAATGTTTTACTTTCACCTTTAATTCACAAGAAAATGCTAATGAACTATGATATAAAAATGATTGACTCTACATTGGATGTTAGCTTAAACTAACATTTATTAATCTTTGGGTGGTAGGATTAGAATGATGAGGGGTTGCATATAGGTATTTTGGTATTTTATTTTCATTGCTTATATTATCTTTTACAAATGTGTTGTGTAATTATATAAATACTAATATTGGTTTTCATAATAACTTTGAAGTTAAATTTTTTTATGAGAGAAACATATATTAAGATGATTGATCGCTTGAGAAATTTTTATATTACATAGTCTATTCTAACACAGTCTCTTCAAAGTTACTTAGTAAAATTAATCGAGATATTTATCTTTTTTTATAAATCTTGTAAAAGCGAGCGCCTTGTCTAGTTGGGTGTGAATGTGATCTCCATATCTAACTTATCTTATCCTAATATATGGAAGCATTTTAAATATGAAGGCTAGATAAGAAAATAAATTGTACCAATATCTTATATTGACAGTCTTACCTCAAAAGATTGAAAAGATCGTGCATGATAAATCTTGAATTTGAGACTTACTGTTCTTAGAGTGTAGACAAATTTTTGTCATCATATAAAGATTTTATATCTTATTAGATAGAAAAATATATCTATTTGAATATTTGAATAAGTCATGAAATTGAAGACCAAATGGAAGAACATATTCATCCATTATTTGAATTCCACAAGAATTTGAAAATTGGATTTGAAAATATATCAATTATAATTGGTAGCTACTTATAAATTGCTATAGATTCTTAGGAAATCTCTCATTTATAGTGATTTTCTTATAAATGTGTAAAATAAGTGGTGTAAATCTTTATGTCTAATACATTCCATGCTAATTCATAGATATTTTAATCTGAAATGAGATTATTAATACTACTTTCTTTTAATATAATCAAATCATAGCCCTCTTTAAGTCTATCCAATCAAACACGACCTAAAGAGTAAATAGGCATGAGGAAGCATTAGAAGAGCTTATACAAGCTACCATTTTTTTAATCATTCTTTGCCTATTGTGATAGATTCTATTAATGTATTAGAATGTATCTAACTTTAATGAAATAGGACTCATTGAGATTTTAATTTAGAGATTTTGGAAACTATATCTTCGTCCATCAGCAGCATGTTTCATAAATATTCGTATGCTTGAAAGTGTTGCATGTAGCAAAAATGGCTCATTTCTCTGCACTCACACATTGTTTTTTTTTTTTATTAAATACTACCATTTTCAGCATTGAGAGAGTTGTTTCAGGCAAAGTCAGGGAACTATCATTCTGAATTTTCATCTGGAAATATGCAAAAAAATGTCTTCTTGCCTGAAATTAGAAACAATGGTATGAAAGTTGAAGATCCTGGAAGTGGCGATGATGGTGAGGTAGAAAAATCAACTGTGGAATTCACCAACTTAGTCTCTCTAACTGATGTCTCTAATGAGTTCTTTGATGTTCCTAATGCCATTAAGTTCTTGATCTTGACCATTTGGATAATAGAAGATCTTCAAAAGTGAACCCTAATCTTCATGCTCCTATACTCCAAAAATACTTGTTTTACAACTTTCAAAATGTTCTTGTTAAACACAATCTTATTTTTCAAATTATGATGTCTTCGTTTGCAGTATATCAAACAATCAAAGTTATCTTCCAAAACTATCATCAGATGCCCCATGATTTTGGTGGTTAGACCAATTTTATTAGCTATTTAATTTTTTCCATGATCTTTTATACTTATTGATATATTTATATATATTTGAGATGAGTGATTATAATGTGATTTAACAAGTTTAGAAGTAGATGATAAATGATATATATATATATAAACATAAAGAGTGATTATAACTTTTAGGAGAGTGGCTTGAAGACCAATAATTTTTTCATGTGTGCTTTGCTTATGAAGTTTAAAAATTTTATAGCCATTTGATATGTTCTTGTTGGAAGGCCAAACATCTATTTTTTGAAGTTGTTTATATATTTATTGTTTAATTAAATTAATAATTAAAAATTGTAAGGTGTTTTTTTTCATGTGTGCCTTGCTACACTCACATGAACTAGTTGAAAATAATTTGATGATTAAATAAAAATTGAGTCTTTATGTTTTTTATATATTTATTGTTTAATTAATGTTTTGATAATGAAAAATTAAACAATTTGAGAATTTAAAACGACAAATACACTATCTAGTCGTCTAGAGCAAGACAACCCTGACTAGCATCAAGTGACTCCGCTTCTCCCTCCAACATGGATACATCATAACCTAATAGTCGAGTAAGAGAGATTTCCTTCAGCCATGAGATTTTTATTGATTTGAGATATGCTTTCTACCCTTATTCTTCATCATTAATCTTAATGCAAAAGTGTGTGTATATGACATCTTTTGCCTAGCTATTATATATTCTCTCATAAGACTTGGCTTACTAGTTCTAGTAATAAAATTGAGTTACAGTATATTGCATTTTTTATATAAATTATATAGTAGATATTTCTGTCTATATGATATCATGTAAAGTCAAGTTGTTACCACAATTATAAAAATGGGTGAAGATCCTACTCATGCACAGAGTATTAATCTGGGTGTTCGTGGTAAATCATTACAAGTACCAAAATCATGAATCACCATGGTATGCTTGGATTAATTATATACACTGATTCTTATACATACTTCATGCATGTTTGATATAGTGCATTCACATTGTGTGGATGTTGATGTTGCACGCTAGGTATACAAGCTTGATATCCATGTATTTTGCCACTCAGATAGTTTGTGGATTTGGATGTTAATCACAAAATGAGTGTTAGTATTTGTGGAGAGTAGTCTGTATATTTGGATGTGCAAGATGCTTGCTGGCTATTGGCTATTGCTAAGGATTTATTTAGGAAGTGTCCTAATGCAACCTAAAACTAAGTCTAAAGCTCATGGTAAGAGTCACTAATAAAATTGAACCGATGGGCTTCTTTGTGCCAAATAAGATAACTAAGTACATGCTATTTTTTGCGATTTTTTGCTAGATGTTTTTTTTATAGATAAATAATTGTTCATATTAGGTTTATTTGATTGACAATCATGCGTGTAATAGCTAAATCTAGCTCTAAGCAAATTATATTTTCTTTACATAAATCTTTAATGTTCCATTATTTATTATAGTTTATTTTGATATGATGATATTACTTTTGTAATACAAGAAGTTAAGGGTGTTGGTGCCGAGCTAACAGCAACAACTTTTTTGGCATTGGTAAATCATACAAGCATTGTTAATTTTGCAGCATGTTTGAATGTAAATATTCTGAAAAAATATGCATAAATTAGGTTATAGATATTTAAAAATTGAAAATTGGTTGGTGAACCTTTATGTACAACACCATAAACCATGATAAACAATTTAACGATAATCTCAACTTCCATTCAAGTTGGCATACATACAACATAAATACCAAGCTTACTTGAGAAAGAATTGATATTAAGATTATATAAAATTTTTATCAATGCTAGCTGATCACAAATAATGCATAGGATGAAATGTTAGTATTCTCTTAAATCTTATTGTTTAAATTATTGTTTAACACAATATATTTTATTTATTCATGAACAATTTAATTCAAAGCAAATCATATATTTTATAGTTTATGATTCAAAAGAGTTTACAAGTGATCAAAGTTTTGACTTTTTATTATGTTTGTGTTAGAGATGATATTTTGGGTTATGCCGAAATATTTATTAGTTTAATTGGCAATTAAGTTCGACAAACCTAATATCTCAGAGAGTTTGGTTGCTCACATTGATTTAGTAGGCCGAAAATACTCAACCTAGATAATTGTTGCCTAGTTTGCAAGTGAATAAAGACTCAGGTTGTGCTACTTGAATTGTCAAGTTGACATTGTTTTTTGTTAAAATATAATAAATTTTTATTTTATCAAGAGATAATATTAAAAGATTTTATTTTAAAATTATAAAAATTATTAATCTTTTACTTAAAACTTATATCCAACTCAAATTAGAATACTCATATAATCAAGAATATTCATAATTAGTGAAAGAATTGTTGAGTTTTGCTATTCTTTCACACATTCAAAAAAATATATGTGCAACTAAGAGAATAGTGATATGCATAATGATGCTATACTAAAGCTTGTTTCTCATGCTATACAATTCAATTAATTTTTTATTTGAAAACTTTACAAAAAATTTAGTAGATTCTAAATTATTTTATAGTTTTAAAATATAATAAATTACAATTAACCGTCCAAATTATAAGAAAATTAAATTTACGCCCAATTAATAGTCCAAATTATAAAAAATTTCAAGTACATGCTTAACAAATAAATTAGAATTAAAACACATGAGTGTTATGTTTTTATTTATTGTATAATCTTGATAAAATTAAATTCATTAAATTTAATATTGTTCATGTTTTTTTTATCACAACCTCCTTAATTTTGATAAAAATAAAGAAAAAATTAATTTTTTTTCATGTAAAAAAAGCATCCTCAATTAAAATTTAAAATATGAGCTACTCATGGTGATGATGATTACTAAATTCTTTTTTTTTTGCTAGGTTAATATTTTTTTAAAATAATTTGTTATTGTTGTTAGATGTTATTAGACATAGGGAAAATTATTTAATGGTGCATTAGAATAATATTAAAAAAATACCTAATCATATTAAAAAATACATCAAAATAAAAGATTTTTACTTTCTGGTAAACTCAAAAAATACTTTTATTCTTTCTGTATATTTCATGATTTGAAAAAAAAAATAAAAACAAAAAAATCTATTTTCAAAAACACTATAGCATGTGAGGTATATTGTTTTGGAAAATAGTATGCTCGATTTGTAGCAATATAATATTTATATAAATCTTATAAACACATAACATTATATAAAACATTTATACATTTATATAATTGAATGACAATAAATATATAGGTTATACTTTAATATATATAAACATATAACATTATATATATATACATTGATATATTTATATAAACATATAATGGTATATATAAATATTTATACATATGTATAAATGTTTATAAATATTTATACAATATTTACATAATACTATCCATTTAAATAATTGTTTATATAACATTTATATAACATATAAAATATTTATACATATTTATAATCATTTATATAGCATATAAATTTTTATATATAAATATAATATGTATAATTTTTATATAAATGTGATATATATACTATATAATATTTATAAAAGTGTTTACATAAATATATATGTGTGTGTGTGTGTGTGTGTAACATTTATAAAAATATTTTAAACACAACATTATATCTAAACACTTATACATTTATATAATCATTAGCCATTATATATAAAAGTTTATAATTTAATATAAATGTGCAATTGAAATAATAGTGATGTGCAATATGATGCTTGTATGCATGCACAAAAGATTATCTCTATAATGTATATATATATTAAGAAATGATACATCATAGAGGGATATTAGTAGTTTTATCTATAAATGAGGCAAGGTATTATTAGGTATTGAGGGAGAAAGACAATTATCATTGTCATTTAGGAGTCTTCATAGAGCTTCTCTATCATGATGCTTACTTTAAAGAAGTAAACAAATCATTTTTTTAAAAATTGTTGTTGATACTTCTCATTTATTATGTACTATAGTTATCGTAACTCATATTTTTACTTAGATGTATACTTATTATTTCAGAAGTTATTAATCATAGTATAGAAAATTATTTTTTGCTTAATATTTTCTACTTGTTTTTTTAAAATATTAAAATAGCTACTAAAAAATTATCTAAAATCATTTATTATAGTAATATACAAGTTAAATTTGGATGCTTTTATCTTTTTTTTTTAATTTATGGATTTATTTGTAGTCTTAATTTTATGAATTATATTTTTAAGTAATTAATTTTTAATTTTATTTTTCTGGATACTGTTAAGATTATATATTTCTTTAATTTTTATGGTCAGATATTTTATTAGTTGTTTGAATATTATTGATATGTTACTTATTCATTATTTACTTGGTTATTTTTTTTATTTAATTGAGATGTTATAAATTTTGTATGGTTATACATTTATACAATTTATCAATGGTTATATGAAATAATATATATTTTTAATAAATAAATTAATATGAAAATTTATTTACTAATTAATAGTTTTCATGGTTATTAGTAATATTATTTATTTTCTCCAATCTTATAACCATAAATTAATTTTTTTATTTCTGAAATTTATTTGATTAATTTATAAACAGTATTATAAAAAATAACAATAAATATTTCATAAATTATTAAGCATAAATTTATCTATTTATGAAATAATATAATTAATGGTTAAATATAAATATAAATTCATTTTCTAATATTTTCCATCTCTGACCTATCTCTCCCCCATCTGGTCATCTCAACATAATTAGGTTAGTTCACTTCTAAAAAACCTTCGAGTCTTAGAGCACACTACCACGCACCATCATTTTGAATAACCATATTAAACATAGAATGTCTCTCTCTCTCTCTCTCTGTTTTTTTTGTTTATTTTCATTATAATTTAATGAGAAATTAATAATGGGTTTTGCAAATTTATAATAAGTAGTTAGCTAAATGGTGCTCTTTTGTTGAGGTCAAATGTGTTAATGATAAATTGGTAGAGTGAACTTTTTTTAAGGATTATTTTTTTAAGGTTTAATGAATTTCCAATCAACAGAAAGTGTGCTAGCTCTGAAATTGTGAAATAGAAGGGCAAGAGAGCAAGAGATATAGGAGAAACAAGAAAGAGATTTTTTATTACTTCAATACTCAAACAAAGGCTCCCTATTTATAGGATTTAATGCATGAATACATATTAAATGTACCAATGAATACATATTAATTCATTCCAATTAATACACATTAATGTATGAATAATAAGAGTCCATAATATCAATAGTCAAGAAATTGATGGAGAGTTTATGGACATCCATAATATTGTTCATAATACTCCCCCTTGGATGTCCATGATACTGCCTCATTAAAAACATTTACAGAAAATCCTAGTGGGACAAAACCATGGTAAAGGAAAAAAGAGTACAGTATAAAAAATTTACTCCTCCTCTTCACAACATCACTTTAAATCTCCGAGCCTACACATTCCAGTGCTATGAACTAGCCTTTCAAATGTTATAGTAGGTAGAGCCTTGGTGAATAAAACTACTAGATTATTAGTTGAACAAATTGATTGAACATCAATAACACATTTCTTTTGTATATCATGACTAAAAAAATTTTTTGGTGATATATGTTTTGTTCTATCCCCTTTAATGTACCCATTTTTTAATTGAACAATATATGCAACATTATCTTCATACAAGGTCATAGGGACCTCCTTGCTAAAAGACAAACTACATAACCCTCGAATATGATGTATTACGGATCTTAACCAAAAATATTCCTTACTTGCTTCATGAATTGCTAAGATCTCAACATGATTAAATCTGGCGGGTAATTAATTATTTCATAGAATGTCATGAAATGAGTGTATCACCACATGTGAACAAATAGCCTATTTGTGATCGATTATTATGAGGATTAGACATATATCCCACAGCTACATAACCAATTAATTATGATTTGGGTACATTGAGATAATATTGGCCCATATCCATTATACCTCAAAGATACATTACTATATGTTTAACTCCATTCCAATATCTTCTTGTTAGACAATAACTATATCTTGCTAACAAATTTATAGAAAATGATATATCATGTCCTGTGTGATTTGCAAGATATATTAGTGCTCCATTAACACTAAGATATGGTACTTTAGGACCAAGAGCTCTTCATCATCCATCCGTGGTCAGAAAGAATTTTTATTCACATCTAATGACCTTACAACCATTGGAGTGTTCAATGAATGGGCATTATCATTGAAGAATTGTTTTAACACATTTAATATATAAGCTGATTGATGACCAAAAATTCTTTTCTCTAAGTGTTCAATCTGCAAACCTAGGGAAATTTTTGTTTTTTTGAGATTTTCCATCTCAAATTCTTTCTTTAAGTTGCCTATGGCTTCTAAAAGCTCATTCGTAGTTCCAATAATATTCAAGTGATCAACATAAACTTCAATTATAACAAACTCAGATCTAGATCTTTTAATAAATACATATGGGCAAAGTGGATCATTCTTATACCCTTTTCATAATAAATATTCACTAAGACAATTATATCACATGCATCAAGATTGCTTCAACCCATATAGAGATCGGCATAATTTTATCTAGTAAAGCCCTCGAGAACTTGAATTATGTGTTGCAAGCAATTTTAATCCTTCTGGGATTTTCATGTAAATGTCACTGTTAAGTGGTCCATATAAATAAGCCATAACTACATCCACTATAGGGGAATACTTCTCTTCATAATCAATGCCAGATCTTTGAGAGAATTTTTGTCCAACTAATCGTGCCTTATATTTGACAATTTTATTTGTTGCGTCTCTTTTTCATACAAATACTCATTAGTATCCTACATATTTGACACCATCATGTGTATGTACAATAGAATCAAAATTTTGATGTTTTGAAAGAAAATTCAATTCTACTTCAATTACATCTTTCTATTTTGATAAATCATCTCTCTGTCTATATTCCTTGATAGAATTTGGCTCAAGGTTCTTATTATCATTAAAAATATTGAGTGCTATATTATAAGAAAATATTTCATCGACAGCAATTATATTCTGATTCCACGTTTAGCCAGTTGTGACAATGTTTATCGAGATCTCTTGAATGTCACAAGTTTCAGGTACCTGAATTTTTTCTATAATTACAACTGGGGACTCTTCTAGAGCTATCAATTCCTCAACTTGATTTTTTGATCCTTTTCTTTTCCGAAGATTTTTATCTTTGGAACCAACTGGTTGACCACATTTCACTGATGCTTTAGGTTCAATAGCAATAGATTGTCCTACCGGGACTTCAATTCTAATTGGAGCATTAGTAGTTGGCATGTAAGATATAGATAATCTCTTAGGATTAGTAAATACATCTAGCAATTAATTTGCTAAAATTTGCAAATGAATAATATTTTGAACTTCTAGTTCACATTCCTTTATGCAAGGGTCAAGATGAGACAACAACATTTGATTCTAACTAATAGCCTTTTTGAACTATTTATTTTCTTTCTATAAAGTTGGGAAATCCGATTCATCAAAATGACAAACAAAAAAATGAACCATAAATAAATTTCAAGATGTTGGCTCTAAATATTTGATTATCGATGGAGATTCATATCCAATATGTATTCCCACTCTTCTTTGGGGACTCATCTTAGTGCATTTTGGTGGAGTAATCAGAACATATACCACACACCCAAAAATCCTTAGATGGAAAATATTTGGTTATTGACAAAAACAAATTGTAAAGGAGAGAACTCATGATAATTTATTGGTCTAATACGAATCAGTACTACAGCATACAAAATAGCATGGCCCCAAGCAGAAGATGGGAGCTTCATCCTTATTAGTAATGGCCTTGTAATCAATAGAAGGCATTTAATAAATGATTTTGCAAGACCATTATGTATATGAACATATGCTAAAGGATATTCAACAGTTATTCCAATAGACATATAATAATCATTAAAAGCTTGGAAAGTAAATTCTCCATAATTATCAAGATGAATTGACTTAATCAAATATTCTAGAAAATGAGCCCATATCCAAATTATTTGAGCAAAATATCTACCAAATACTCTGTTATGTGTTAATAACAAACAGACATGTGTCCATCTCATTGATGTATCAATCAAAATTATAAAATATCGAAATGGTTCACATGGTGGATGAATAGGCCCACATATATCACATTGTATACGTTGCAAAAATGCAAGGGGTTATGTCTTTATTTTTGTTGGTGAAGGCCTTATAATTAACTTTCCTTGAGAATAAACAACACTTGAAAACTCATTGGATAAAAAATCTTTTAATTTTTCAGTGAATACCCACTTGAATTTTTATTGATTCTCTATATCATTATAGACATAAGATGTCCCAATCAATCATGCCAAACAAAATAATTATTTTAATCCGTAAACTTTTGGTTTACTATGGCATGTGTCTCATTTGTGCGTATGTTTGTGTAGTACAAACCAAAAAAATTGGGTAATTATTTCAATATATTTTTATTACCTGAGACAAAAGTAGTAATATATATATACTCAATGTTATCTTTATTCGTAGTCTAAATATGATATCCATTTTGTCGAATATCTTTAAAACTCAATAAATTTCTTTGAGACTTTGTAAAATATAATGCATAATCAATATGAATTTTTGTTCCTCCAAGTAATAATATATTAGCTCTTCTAAAGCCCTCAATAAATTTTTCACTATCCAATATTGTATTTACATCTAATCCTTGCATTATTAAAAAGGAAAAAATATGTATCTTTAAGTATAGTATGTGTTAATGCACTAACTACGAGACATATATCATTATCACTGATTGAGGATCCCACCAGATGAGTTTCTATATTCTTCAATATATCTCTTGAAAATCCAATGGAGCTTCATTCTGATAATGTATTATTAAATTGAAGTATAATAGAGCAAGATATATAGGAGAATTAGGGGAGAGATTTCTTAAATCTCAAGTATATTGTGACACATACAAAGGCTCCCTATTTATAGGGTTTAATAAATGAATACATATTAAATGTATCAATGAATACATATTAATCCATGCTAATTAATACACATTAATCTATGAATAAAATAATAGTCACAAGAATATTAATAGTCAATAGATTAATGGAGCATTTATGGACATCCATAATATTGTTCATAATAGTGTGAACTTTTTTTATTTTAATGATTCTTTTTTTAAGGTTTAATAGATTTCAAATCAACAGAATGTGTGCTAGCTCTGAAATTCGAAGAAGAATAGTAAAAGAGGATGAAGAAAATAATAACAAGAGGAGAAGAATAGCAAGTTACTATAATTTTTTATATTCAAGTTATATCTTATATTTTAATTTAAGGGTTTTTATATTTTAGAATTTTTTTCTATAGAGAAGATGAATATGAAGAACATGTAAAAAATTTTTTACTAATCAGGTTTCTATGGTTATAGTGTGAAACTCTTATATTATTTTCTAAGAAGAAGGTACAACTTAACCATTATAACCTTAAATTTTGTTGTCATTGCTCATGTTGATAGGTTGTGTAGGCTATAATTTTTGTTGGTGGATGATGATGAGTTCTTATTAGTTTTTTTTTCTTAATAAATCATATTTTTTGGTCTTTAATTAGGTACCCAATAAATTACATAGTAATTCTATTCTGTTAAGATTGTAGATGCTTTAATTAATTTAATTGGCCTGATATTAATTATTGTTTAATAGTACTATTAAAAAAAATTGACTACACTAAGTCTTTATTATATCTATCTAATATTGGCTTGTAGAATCAAAGCACACTTGATGGAGAAATGGGGAGGGTGTAGGAGACTAAGAACCCAAGTGAGACTATACATTATTGTAAGCATGGGAACAAACTTTGCACAAGATTTTTTCAAAGTATTTTATTAGATACCATGCATTCTCAAAGCACACTAGCCATGCATGGTCACTTATTTCGTGTATAGATTTATAATATGTGATTATTCCATCATTATACAATTTTAAAATGAGTAATATGATAGATAATTTGATTAGTAATCGAGTATACCCTTCTGTTTTTTAAAAAAATGTGCTAGATGTGGGGTGCATGTGAAGTTGCTTATTTAGTACAGTCTATGATTTCTATAAATGCACATTATTTATTGTTTACAATGAAACATGTATACTAATATGCTTCGGTACACATAAAACTTGTCAATTTATTTGTCACACATACAAAAAATTAAAAATTATCAAAAATAATATTGTACAACTAAATGAAAAATAAATCAAACAAGATGAAACACGTTATTTAATAATGACGTTCAAAATTTTGACTATGATCTAATGTTGATTCTGTGATTATTAATAAGAATAATATATCAAAGTAAAGGTTTTTAATAAAAATTGTTTATTGGATTTAAATCTCCATATGAAAAAATATCTTTAATATTGGTGTGATATTTTAGATTTAATGTTATTCTAGTAGTATATTTTTTGTTAAATTCAATATTTAGCAATAAAAAATTAATGAAAAACAAAAATCAAAAATCATCATTAATGCAAAATATGATACTCTTGATATATGATACTCTTAATATAGTATATGTTTTCATTTTATTTTTTTTTCTTTTTAGCTAATTTAGATTTAGCATTTGTTAATAAATTTTTGTGTGCAATTGATGATACTCTTGATATATGATACACACACCTACACACACATATGCATGTATAGTTTTTTGTTTGTATTTATGTGTATCATTGTATATTTTGTCATATAAATATTTACAACATTTTGTTTTGGTGTAAGATTATAATATTAGTATATTAAATAATTTTATAAATTTTATTCAATTATAACCATGTTATTGTTTGATAAAATAAATTAACCTATTTTAGAATCTTTTAAAAAAAGTGATGTGGCCATTTGGTTGATTTTCTCGTGGATTATTTGGGCATTGTGAAAATTAGCCCATTAAGGCTGCTCTTGCCAAAATGTTGCTTTATTTTAATCTTTTCTTTGATAAAAAATACTTTTATGTGTTCATTCTTTTCATAATAGATTAAAATGAAAATAACATATTATGTGAGCTAATAACCATCATAAAAAATGAAAATAAGCTTTTCAATACAAAAATTTATTTTCTTAGTCAAATATCTAATCGGCAAAAGTATATAAGTGATGATCATATCTATAATTTTTGTTAAATTAATAAGTTGTCATCCTTCATATCGTTTAAGTTTGAATTGATGTGTATGTAAATAATCTTTAAGTAAATTACTAAAAAATTAGGATTAAGTTCTTTTGCACTACTATTTTTGACAGTTCTTTAGTTCATAATATGGTGTGTTCTTAGGCTGCTACTTCAATTAACTATTTATTTATGCATATCTTTGGTCATAAATCTTGCTGTTTAAGTCATGTGTCTCTTTAAAATTAAGCTTTAGTTTTACTAGATTATATTCATCCATTTCTAATCTTTATCTTGTTAGTAAACTTTAAGTAGGATGTGATAGAATTGCTAAGAGCTCTTTAGTCAACTAGTTTTGCTTAATTCTCATTCTTCTTATCTCAATCAGTTTTCTATAGCAAACTGTATTTTGATTGCAGTTTTCCACAAAATATGTTAATGTTAATATCTCTAATTATTTGTATCTTTAATTAGTTCATATTTCTAATGCTAAGAATTTGAAATTGCAAGCTACTTCACATCTATGTTTTCAAGTTTTATACTTTGTATGATATGTTTTCTAGTCCAAACCTAATATTTTTCATGTCTAAATTCTTCATTAATTCATTTGCAAAAAGTTTTTGGAATTGGATCTTCATTCCTTTTATTTTGTCTTTCCTATTTATTTTTACATTCAAAGATTGAGTTGAATCACAGTTGAAATTTTGATATTTGATCTTCATTGAGAAGTTAGAAGCTTACTCCTTCAAACTTATAATTCCTTTTTTTTGCTTCCCTTTCTTGTCCCTTAACTTGGTTCTTGTGTTCTCCTAATTCTTACCTTTTTGTGTGGCTTTGATTGGTGTACTAGAAGAGACATGCTCTCTACATCTAGTAATAATGTGATATCTTTTCAACTTTAGCATGCTAATAAATTCTCTATTTCTTCATGTAGATTCTTCAAACACATTGCCTAGATATTCACGATATTGTGCCTTTGCATATTCATATGTAAGTGATTTTATTTAATTAATAGTATTATTTGAAGTCATTGTATATTTCATTTAGAATTTTGATTGAGCATAATTATTTGTAAATATAATAGAGCAAAATGAGTTCAGATTGTTAGTGGATGTATAAAAGGTTTATGAATGGAATTTTGAATAAAGATTTTTTGAGTGTGCTAGAAACTTTCATCAACTTTGCCTGTAGTCAATCGAGATGGAAAGATAGAGATAAAATTAAGTATCCATATAATAACCACAAGTGTCTGAATATGTCTTTTCATGATGTAAACACTATTAGATACCATGTGGCTAAATATGGTTTTGTACCAAATAATTTTGTTTGGATATATCAAGGAGAAAGTACAATGACTGTCAACATTGACCAAAACTGAGGGTATTGAATCATATGTATGTAGTGAAGAAGCATCAAACACATACCATATAATGGTCATGAAAGCTATGGGTGTTAACTTCAATATGGATTACATGGATGAACCACATTATCCTGAATCTCAGAAATTTTATGATATGCTTAAAGCTTCAAATAATGGGTTGTGGCCTAATTGTAAAACACATTAGTAATTGTCACTTGTGGCTCGACTTATGAGCATGAAGTCAAAAAATCATATGTCTGAGAAATTATTTGATCAGGTAACAGAACTATTGAAAGAAATTATTTTGGATAATAATTTGGTCACAAATAACTTTTACAATACTAAGAAGTTATTACGAGGTATGGGTCTACAAGTGGAAAAATTTGATTGTTGTTTTAATGGATGTATGTTATATTGGGATGGTGATAGTGATTTAATTAGATGTAAGTTTTGAGATCATCCTTGGTTAAAGAAGGCTCCTTGTATTGTAGAAATGAGATAGAAGATGAAAGTTGCATTTAAGAATATGTATTACTTCCCTTTAATTCCTCGATTGCAGAGACTATATGCATCAAATACTACAGAAATTATTTGAGGTGGCATTCTGCGTATGAGGCTGAACAAGGGGTAATATGTCATCCAACAAATTCACTTGCTAACAGTTGAAATGTGAGATTGAATCTCTACACAGATGGTTTTCAGCAATTTGGTCAATCTAGAAAATAGTATTTTACATGGCCAATGATAGTGACACCTTAGAATTTGCCTCCATGGTTGTGTATGAAGGAGCAATATATGTTTTTGTCAAAATTAGTTCCAGGGCCAAAAATCAAAAATACATGCTGGATGTTTTCTTAGAGTCTCTTATAGCAGAGTTGAATCATTTGTGGAATGTTGGCATGAATAAAAATGACATCTCAAAGAAGTAAAGAGTAATTATGCATGTAGCCCTTATGTTGATAGTAAGTGATTTTTCTGCATATTCAATATTGTCTGGTTGGAGTACTATAGGATGGTTAGCATGCTCGTATTAAATGGACAAGTCTGAAGCTTTCACTCTCAAATTTAGTGGTAAACAGTCATGGTTTTAAAACCATTGTAAGTTTCTAGCTACGAATCATCCATTCCATAGAAATTGAACTACATTTCAAAAAAAATAAAATAGTAACGACAGTTCCACTAGCTATTCATTCAGGAGATGGTATCTTGACAAAGATTCAGAGTTTGGGTCTAAAGAAATTAACTGAAATTGATGCTACTGGAACTAATGGACCAATATGCAAAATATTTGGCTGGAGAAAACATAGTATTTTTTGGGACTTGCCCTATTAAAGGTCTAATTTAATTTTTCATAACTTGGATGTATTACATATATAAGAAAATATGTTTTACAATGTTTTCAACCCTGCCTAAATATAGATGAACAAAAAGGACACTATAAAATCATGACAAGAGTTAAATAATTGCAATCGGTGTCATGAATTGGAATTGGAATGAGGCTACAGAAAATTACCCTAAAGCTTGTTACCCACTTGATAAGAAGGCAAGACAGATATTGTGTGAATGGGTCAAAATTTTGAAATTCCATGATGGATATGTGTCAAATATGGGCAGATGTGTGGATATGAAGAAGTTAGGTTATTTGGAATGAAAAGTCATGATTGTCATGTATTTATGTAGAGATAAATACCAATTACTTTCCATTAAACACTTTTAATATGTGTTCGGAAGGTCCTTACAAAACTTAGTTTTTTTTCAAACATCTAATCACAACCACAATCAAAATAGATGTCATTGTGAGACTGGAGAATGACATACATCTCATTCTTTATAAGCATGAATGAATATTCCCACTGAGCTTTTTTGACTCAATAAAGAATTTTCCAGTCCATTTGGCTTATGAAGAAAGGATAGTCATCATATGCATGTAATACAGGTGTATGTATCCTTTTGAGAGGTAAATAAATATATGTAATTGTATTTTATTATTTCAAGCATAAATTAATATTGTAATTTGATTTTATTGAAACATAACAAAATGGTTGTAGGTATTTTCATAAGTTTAAATTGAATGTTAGAAACATGCCAAAAGTTGAAGGTTCAATTTGTAATGCATATTATGTAGAAAAGCATCATTTTTTGTTCTTATTGTTTTGAGGACCATATCAATACAAAGAATATAAATATGCCTTAGAATGATAAAGGTCATGTGCTGGTAAAAGAATATGAATCTGAGGACAAGTTATCTATCTTCAAGCACCCTAGAAAAGTATTCGGAAGAGCAAAGAAAAGAAGTATGATAGATGAATAGTATAAAGAAACTCCTAGCTACCTTTTACTTAATTGTGAGGAGGTTGCAGCATATATTGAGTATGTATACCCAAAATGATTGAAGGTTTAATCATAGGATAATTTTGTCTTGAATAGTAATAATTAAAAATTAATATCCATTATTCTCCCTCTGTCTATATTTGTGTAGTGTTTATATTGAGTAGTTAAAATAAAGGCAACCATCCATTCCTAGCCATAAGGTTGAGTCTATGCTAGAATAGAATTTGCGAATTAGTTCAAGAACTATGTGAGAATTATTAAGCCTTAATTTTTTGAATAATTTGATTTATTAGTATCTTATATTTTTTAACATCAATTATTGAATGTATGCAATAGTCAAATGATCGTTTAAATTGATATTACAATATATTCATATAGAATCTAAGTAAAGGCCCATTTTGATATGCGACATCATATCCTGGGTATTTTGTCAATGAATATAAATTTCACAAAATAGGGCAATGTTCTTCTAAAGCAACTATGAACAGTGGTGTATGCATTAAAGGCTCAAGTTATTGAGTATCCTAGACTCCAAAATAATAAGATTGTATTATTAAAATGTGAGTGGTTTGATCCTATATGAAATGTTGGTACAAAGATTCATTCGGATTATAAGCTAGTGAATGTTATCCATAAATGCAGATTTAATTGATATGAGCCATTTATTATGGTAGTTCAAGCCACTCAAGTATATTATTATACATATTCGAGTTTATCTCATGAAAAGATTGACTGGTGGGCTATTTGCAAAATCAAAGCTCGATCAAATTTTGAAGTACCAACATCTCAACAAAGAAGTCCAAACGTAGCTATTGCACCGGCATTTCAAGAAGATGACATAATTAATATTGAGCCTGTGCATGTAGATGAAGATCCAGAAAACTTATGTGAATCAAATGGTGAGATTTTGAAGATGATCATTTTCTATCTGAAGATGAGTTGGAACTTCCATCAGAATCAGATGAAATGTCAAAAGATCTATTAGAGGGTGATCATGATATTGATAATTAAACTGTTATAATATTATTAGAATTTTATAATTTCAAAGACTTTCTATATTTTGTTGGAATCCATTGGTGTATGTTATTCTAAAATGCATGGTTATTCATCATACAATATCAATTTATGTTTCATTATATCTTTATTATTTGGTCATTATTTTTCCTTTTTGTAAAGTAGATGGCGTATAAAGGACTTGGGCATGGTTGAGGTGGACGTGGATGCAGACATGGACGAGATTCATCTAGTATTTTACGTATTATTGTACAATAAGTACCATCTCATACCCACCCTATCCAGACTTCAACATCACCATCACTATCATCATCACCATCATTGACACCTTTACTATCACCTTTATCAAATATAAGGCCACCACCCATTATCCCTCCTACACACACTTATGATCCATCACCATCTTCTACACCATATTTTTACACAATCAGTTGTTCTCTAATTTATAGCACCATCAACATAATTAAATGTTATGGCTTCATATGCAGGCAGTGCTAAGATAGTAATAGAAATTATGAATGGGAGTTATAAAAAAATGTAAACATTATTTTAATATAAATATTATGATGTCCATTTTAGTGGTTTTGTTTTTATATATAGTTATAATTGCTTATTTTCAATGTTAATTATTTATTTTTATAGTTTGATTCCGTCTCACAAGTGTTTGGCTATAATTACAAAGTCTTTCAACAAAATGGTTGATTCCAAAGCATTATAGTGGAAAAAAGTTTATGAATCAACAAAAGAGACTAACTTTTATGACTTTCAAGTAAAAACAAAGAAACAAAGCATTAAAAATTAATTATCTAATTAGTTAACTATTATGTTAGTTATTATTCAAGAATAAAAGAATTATGTCCTTTTTATTAATATAGTTTTTTTGTGAATTTTTTATATATAAAATCAGTATGCATAGGCAGTCCAATTTGATGGACAGATAAAGTCATTGTGAGAGAGCAAAACTACTGAATGGTACTTTGATTAGTCCATAAATTATAGTTTCTAAAAGTTAGGCCTGATTTTATACCCGAGGATGAGTGACCCGAGTGGCTTAAGTATTGGGAGGAACCAGAAGTGAATAAAAAATCAAAGATAGCCAGCAAAAACTGATGGATTGAGCTAGCTAGACCAGGTACAGGAATGTCTCGCCACACAAGAGGATCAAAGTTGTGCATTGAGTATGCTCGAGATTGGGTACAATTTATAACTTTAAAATTTATATATTTAGCAGTTAGCCTAATAGTCCAAATAATTTATATTTGCATGGTTTTATAATTTTAGCTAAAATTTTCTAACATATGTAATTTTTTGACATAATAAATACAAACATTGGGCTGGATAATTGGGCCAAGATCCTAATTTTTATGTGATTTTTAGAAAGTTGCATGTGCAGAAGTAGATTGGCATTTTTTTGGCAACACGTCTCATATGATTACTGTAAGAATGTATTATATTAATAAACTTTTAGAATACTGCAGTAAATTTTAAAAGTTGTGTAGAATGAAAAATATTTGATTTAATTTATTTAAATCTAGCACAGTATTTAACTCTATTCTATTATAGGACCTCATGTAGGAATGTGTGATAGTTACTTCTCAGTCATTTGAAAGTTCTATGGGACTTCAACCAAGTGACTATTATCTTTTTTTATATGGAGACCATAAAAGGCCAGAAGAATCAATGAGTGTAAAGCATCAGCTCGAAAAGAGTGGATTTTTGTTCTAGGAGTCTTGCTTCTAGTTCCTCTATCATGACACTAGAGGAAGAGGCGATCGAACAGCTAGAAATAGAAACAAATGAATGATTTGTATTTATGGAGAAAGAAATTAAAGAGAAGGATTAGTCGATACTATTTTGAAGGATAAAATGCAGGAAATAAAGAAGTGAATGATAAGATGAAAGAAGTTAAGAATGCAATGCAAAAGTTGATGTCTTATATAGAGTCATAGTTAATGGCCTTGATTTAGCAGATTGCATACTAACTTCTAGCAAAGAAACCATGCAGGAGAAGCAAGCACAAATGCACTAGCTAATGATGAAGATGATGATTTAGTTTTAAATAAATTATATACTTATGTAATCTTTTTGTTTTAACTATTAACTATTGTATCAGAATAATTTCTAAATTGCTTTTACTTTTTGTTAATTATAAAAAATGGGTTATAGTATATGCTTTTATTCAATTTAATATAAATATTTAAAAATATGCAATCAAATTTTTTGTAATAAATTAAATTATGAAAATAGATTTGGAAAGAAAATAGCTAGGGATTTTTCCCTCACTAATTTAGATAGGGAATTTTCTATATATATTCAGAATAAAAATATTAATTACTACTCTTAATTATGATCAAAATATTAAGGGAAAATATAATTAGATAGGGATTTATGTAATTCAAAAATTAGCTAGGGAATTTTTTTTTCCATTAATATTTTGTGATGAGCACTATAGCTTTGGATAATTTACGTCATAAATCCATTGCTATTCTATTTTAATGATAGAATTTCTTATAGTAACTAGAAAAATATCCCTAGTTATTTTGGCTTTTTTGTAATGTTATATGTCTACGTGTCTATTCATCTACCTATCTATCTTTCTTTCTATTTATCTATCTATTTATCTAACTACCTATCTGCCTAACTGTCTAGCAAACTAATTATTTATCTATCTACATGTCTATCTATCTATCAATCTATAGATTTGTAGATCTGTCTATCTATTTATTTGTCAATCTATCTATCTATCTATCTATCTATCTATCTATTCACTATCTATCTATCTATCTATTTTCCTATATGTCAATCTTTCTACCAATTTATCTATCTATCTATCTATCCATCTATCCATCAATTTGACTATATTTCTATCTTTCAATATCTCTATCTGACTATCTATTAATTTGTATATCTTTGTCTATCTATCTATCTATCTTTCTTTCTTTCTGTCTATCTATCGGTTAACTATCTATATGTCTATCTATCTATCTGTCAATCTATCTATCTATCTAGCAATATTTTTATCTATTTATCTATCAATCATTCTATATGTCTATCAATCTATTTATATATCTATATACTTGACTATCAATCTCTTTCTCAATCAATCAATCTATCTATCTATTTAGCTGTAAATCTAAATAACTATCTATCTATATGTCTATCTATCTATCTATCTCTATGTTGTCTATATGTTTATCTTTCTATATATCTATCTTTCTATCTATTGATTTGTCTATCTCTCTCTATCTAACAATTTGTATATTAGTTTATCTATCTATTTATATATATATATATATATCAATCTATCTATCAGTCTATCTATCTATTTGTGTATAGGTATATCTTTCTAATTGCCTATCTATTTATCTATATATCTCTATCTATTCATCTATCTATCAGACTATTTAACTATCTTTCTATACTACAAGAAAAATCCCATATAGCTAGGGACAATTCCCTAGCTAAATAAGCATTTTTTTAACTAAATGGGATATAACAATGGATTATTAACGGATCGATTCCCAATCTAAAGTGCTTCTAGCTAAAATTTAGCGAATGAAAGTGTCCCTATCAAAAAATTTAGCGACGGAATAATCCCTTTCTAATAAAATAATTTCTTTCGCTAAATTAGCAAACTAAATGATATTTTCCGATGCTAAATGAAAATAACGATGCAAGATTTCCCAAGCTAAAGTACTCATCGTTTAATATTAGCGATGGAAATAGTCCTAGATAAATTTAGTGACTGAAAATCTATTACTAAAATAATGATATCCCTATCTAAATTAGCTAGGGAAAATTCCCTAGCTAAATTAGCAAGGGAATTTTCCCTAGCTTAATTAGATAAAAAAATTTCCCAAGCTTAATTAGATAGGAAATTTTCCCAACCTTAATTAGCTAGGAAATTTTCCCTAGCTTAATTAGCTAAAAAATTTTCCCTAGCTTAATTAGGTAGGAAATTTTCCGTGGCTTAATTAGCTAAGAAATTTTCTCTATCTTAATTAGCAAAAAAATTTTCCCTAGCTAATTTAGCAAGGGGAATTTTCGCTAGCAAATTTAACTAGGGAAAATTTGCTAAATTAACTAGGGAATTTTTTCTAGCTTTTTTAAATTCAAAACTATTTTCAGAATTTAATTTATTTTAAAATTTTTTAATTAAATAATTTAATATTTTTATATTAAATTGAATATAAACAAAAACTATAAATGATAATGTATAATTAACTAAAAATAAAATCATTACATAACTTATTCTGATATAATATTTACATAATTAAAATAAAAATAATAACAAAATTTTAAAATATCATATTCATCAAGGTATCTACCAACAGTGCATATCCATTCATTGATATTGCTTTCTCTCCATCTGCTCCTCTAATCACCATTTTTTTACTGTGACAAAGCTATCCGAATCACGACACGTCATGTCTAGTTAAAAATTCTTTCACTTATACAAGATTTGTATGGTGAACAATGTGGTACCATATTTGTAAGAAATTTAAACCACTCAATCAAATTAAAAAAAGTTATGTTTTGATAAGTATATAATACTACACTATATATATATATATATATATCATCGCCGTTGGCACAACTACCACTGCTGTTGCTGCCACTACTACCACTACTTCTGCTACTCCTACTCTGATAATAAAAGTATGGTGGACGATGATGCTAGACTGATGAACTTGAGATTAAGCAAATTGTTGACATGCGGTGAACTGCTTCACCTAAAATAGGACCTAATATTCATGTTGGACAAGAATTACATGACACTACACGAGCATCATCATCATCATTCTAAGACCTAGTACAATTAGAATCAATCATTGCAGAATTTAGAGCAAAAAAACTTATTTATTCATACGTGCGCTTTGTACCATGAGATAATTGCATATAAATACAATTACTAAGATTTTTAAGACAAACATCAATTTGTCTAGCGGGCCTGGACCGGAAATATCATACCAAAGCTTTAGGAAAAGACTAATATCCATTGCTTTTATTACTTACATCTGTGAGCAATGCACGATGATGACCAAACAAGCCTGAGCAATTATATTTCAAAACTGTGTCTGTGTGTAAATGGATGTGTATGTATGACAATATATACATCTCTACTAATAAATATATGCACCCACTTATGTGCATACTTTGTATATACCTACGTATATACTCAGTATATACGTACGTTTATACCAAGTATATTCACACTTATCTACTCGGTATACGTACATATACAGTGCATGTCATGCGCCACATGACTCTGAAAAGAAAGATCAGCACACCACAAGAGCTAATACATGAGGCCCTGTATTGAACTGCCACAACATCCAACTCTGCATGGTAAGCAGAAACCTAGTATTATTAACAAATTGCATAGGCTTCAGACTTTAAGAAAACTAATTGACAAATAGAAATTTTAAAAAGTTGCCCGGTGAAAATTAGAATAGTACATGCCCAAAAAACAGAATTTTTATCTTCTGAAACAAAACAAAAAAAAACAACACATGCCAAAACAAAATAATATAATCTCCAATGTCCTTGATGCTAATTCAATCACAACATGCTTTCTATCGTATAAATCTAACATGCTCTCGAAGATAAATTTTCAATAAGTATTTCTTCTTATATGTGGCACTATACTTGGTCACTTTGACAAGTTTAGTTGCATTAGAAATGAAGCACTGAAATGCTTGTATTTATATTTTTGAACATGATATCAAAGTGGGGGAAAAGTGATAATGCTACTACCACCACCATCATTTCAGCTAACATGTTGGAGACTACCCTAAGACACCTAATGTTATTTTAAAGAACAAAAGTAAAAGTGTTAGGAGTATGCCACCAATATAAGCACTACACTACCTAGACTAGACAAGTGAAATAAAAAATACAAAAATTTAAATAGTGCAATAAATAAAACGAATATTATATATATTCATCACCTCAAACTTAAAAGAAAAAAGAAATTTAGATACTATAGATAATTCTCATTAAAATCTTTGCCAACAATTGTGATGAGAATAGTTATTGCCTAGCCCAGCACGTACCCAACCCAGAATAACCAAGGTCTGAACCAGGAGAGCTAGGCATGTGCTCTTCATGGCGTGGCCATGGCACCTAGTCCACATGACAAGGGCCCAAGCCCTAGACCTTGAACCCCTGTGGGCCATGTCCCCTGGACAGTGTGTGCAGGTGGCAAGTGCTGAGCATGATGGAAGCATTATATCAATATATTATACATAATATAGAAGTGTGAATTGTTATGTGTATCGATATATACAGATAATATAATAATTGTGAATTACAACATACAAAATACATACATAATATATATAGAATGTACATACAATGTGTATATATACTCATATTGTATATATACATATACACATTGTATATAGAGAGAAATTATTGTGTATATACATGTATACATAATGTAAATACAAAATATATACATACTTACCAAGTATATAAAAAATTTAAAATTATGAATTTAAAAAATTAAATAACATTAAAACAACTTTTTTAATTTAAAATTATAATTAATATTTATTAAATAAAAAATGGTAACATAATCTTTCAAAATAAAACTAAAACATAAAAAATATTTCAAATCATAAAGTCATAAAATGATAAAAATTATAAGATCATTTTCAATCTATCTATTATGATCTTTACAACGTTAAATTTTATCATATACATCATCAAATATATTTTGTTGTAATGTAGGAATTTGATCCTGAAGACTCATATATGTATTATCTTAATCTTTCTATCATAACAAATTTTCGTTAATATTGATTGTAATTTGATTTTCCTATCTAGAATAATATTAACAATCATAAATATGATAGACTTTAATATACAATAAACATAGTCAACATCATAAAATAATGAGACATTTTAGATATCATGAAAAAAACTTTATATAATTTTTACCAAGTCAATGCATCTAGATTCTTCATATCCTCTAAAAAAAGTAGAACAATAATTGATGTCTAAGTATTTTAACAAGTTATTCTCATAGCTCTAACTTATCACTTACCTCTAACTAATTTGAATTTAATTTATATTCATATCTAGAACAATAACGATGATAACAAGTTATTCATTTATAAAAAATGAATATATGAATATATTCATATCTTAAGATAAAAATGACTTAAGTTTATATATTCCATGAATCAAATAAAATTAATACATTATTGTACATCCTGACATATTCAATGTTATATGATGTCTTTTTAAAATGTATATTTAATGAAATCTACTGATAATTTTTTTTTGTATCGAATCTATTTTGTTTTAATGCTATTATGAAATTTTTTAATATTATATTATATGCTTTCAATGAGCAATATTCAATGATTCTCTTGGTATTACTTGAGAAGGATTGAATATGTTTGGTGGCATTTGATGACAAGTCCATGTTTTTCAATTTCATTCAAATTTTATTAATGATTTGTCTTTTTATTATTTCATATGAAGTTTTATGATCAATTTCAATCATTTTCAATAAATATGTAAGATATGTTAACATATTTTTTATATTTCATGATTAAATTATATGTGTTGGTCTTACAAAAATAAAACATACATCATATAATTTGAAATAAAAATTGAAAAGAAATAAAAAAAAAATAAACAATAAAATAAAATACAAACTAATAACACTTAAGATTTGAATGATAAAAAAAAGAAACAAAAAACTCTTTTATAAATGTGCAAGAAGAGCTCTCAAATGAAAGAGCAAGCAAGATGAATCTTCACCCACTCATAGTTGACTTTTCTCCACATATCAATGATCTTCAATTTTATTTGATGGATTTTTATACAAATTGATAATTTTCAATAATATTAAATAATATCAAACATTTGTTTAATGATATATGAGTTTAAATGATATATGATTTATTTTGATATATGTTAACATTTGTTTTATGACACTTGCTTTTTTTTTATAATAATTCCAAAACAATTCATTGATATTTGTATCATAAAATCAATCCTACTCCATCAAAATAGAAATATATATATTTATATATATATATATATAGTTATGTATATAACTATATATAGTTATGTATATATAGTTATGTATATTGATGTAGATATCAAGTCGGCATACCTTATACTGTTTATGTATTTTGTTTATCTATTCTGTTTATGTATTATGTTTATATGTAGTTATGTATATTAATGTAGATAAATATATTTATATATAGTAATATGTTGATATACATATTGTTAAATACATTTATATATAGTTATATATATATATATATATATATATATATATATATATATATATATATATGTATATTAAATATACGTTGTTATATTTATATATAGTTATGTTTATGTATACTATTTTTATAGTTATAGATATAGTAAAATACACTTATATAAGAAATTCAAAGTATATCACACATGCATATTGATGTATAGTTATGTTTAATATAAAATACACTTATGTTTATGTATACTGATTATGTATATTGTTTATATATAGTTGTGTATATTGATGTAGATATCAAGTTGGCATACCTTATACTATTTATGTATACTATATATGTAAACTATTTATGTATTATTCTTATATATAGTTACATATATTAATGTAGATAAATACATTTATATATAGTAATATGTTAATATACATATTGTTAAATACATATATATATATCTATCTATCTATCTTTATATATGCTTGTTTATCTTTCTGTCTATCTATTTGTCGACCTATATGTCTATCTGTCTATCTTTTTTATCACTAACTACCTACCTATCTATCTATCTGTGTATCTACTATCTATCTATCAATTTTTGTGAATATCTATTAGTATATATATTTATCTATCTATACTATCTGTCTATTAATCTGTCTAACTAGCTCTTTGTCTATATGTCTAAATATCTTTATTTGTCTCTGTCTATTTGTCTATCTATATATCTATTTAACTATCTATCTATCACTCTATCTAAATGAATTTATATCTATCTTTCTATATGTTTATCAATTTGTTTGTTTATAAACTTGTCTATCTATCTTTGAATCTATCTTTCGATCTATCTATCTATCCATCATTCTATCTAACTATCTATTTGTTTGTTTATCTCTCTATCAATCTTTTTATCTATCTATATTTCTTTCTTTCTTTCTGTCTATCTGTATGTATATCTATCTGTCAATTTTTCTGTCCATCTTCTTGTCTATCTGTTTGTGTATATGTCTTTCTATGTATTTGTCTGCATGTCTGTCTATATGTTTATCTTTCTATCTGTCTATCTATCTATCTATCTATGTGTTTATCTATGTGTCTAACTATCTGTTTATCTGATTATCTATCTATCTATTTATCTATATGACTATCTATGCCTATCTTTTTATCTAGTTATCTATCTACCTAACTTTGTGTCAATTTCTTTGTCATTCTTTCTATCTATTTATCTATCTATTATATGTCTATTTTTTTGTCTATTTATCTATCTATCTATTTGTATTGATATCTAACTCTTTATCTATATTAATATATATCTATCTATTTGAATTTATATTTGTCTATCTAATTATCTATCTATGTGTCTATCTATATGTTTATCTGATTATCTATCTATCTATCTATCTAAATGACCGTCTATCTATCTATCTTTTTATATATCTATCTATCTACCTAACTTTGTGTCAATTTTTCTTTCAATCTTTCTATCTATTTGTCTATCTATCTATATGTATATCTATCTATCTATTTGTCTATCTATCTATCTATTTGTCTATCTATCTATCTAACTTACTGTATTAATATCTAACTTTTTAACTATATTTCTATATATCTATCTATTTTCATTTTTATTTATCTATATATATATCTATCTATGTGTCGATATCTGTGTCTATATGTCCGTGTATCTATATATTTATCTATCTATCTATATATCTATCTATATATCTATCTATCTATTTATCTATCTATCTGTCTATCTATCTATCAAACTATCTATGTGTCTATCTATCTATCTTTTATCTATCTATCTAATTGTATTATTATTTGTATACTTATCCATCTATCTATCTCTCTATCTATCTCTATATCTATCTATCTATTTATCTATCTGATTAACTATTTGTCTATCTATCTCTCATAATTTTTCTATCTATATCTCAATCTTTTTATCTATCTATCAGTCAATATTTCTATCTATATATCAATCAATATATATATATATATATGTTTATCTATCTATCAATATATTTATCTATCTTTATATCTGTATATCTATTTTTCTATCTATTTATCTATTTATCTATCTATCTATTTATTTATCTATCTTTCTATCTATCTATCTAACTATCTGTCTTTCTATATATCAATCGATCTATATGTCTATCAATTAATCTATCTATCTTTCTATCTATATCTTTCTAAAAGTCAATATATCTATCTACCTTTCTTTCTATCTGTCTGTCTATATATGTGTTTATCTATATATCTATCTATATATCTATTTATCAATTTATCTATCTATCAATATATCTTTTAATCTATCTATCAATTTGTTTATCAATCTGTCTATCAATCTATTTATCAATCTATTTAAAAATGTATCAATCAATCAATCTATCAACCAGACTATTTATCTCCCTATTTTTCTATCTATCAATCAATATGTCTACCTATCTTTCTATCTATTTATATATTTATCTATCTGTCTATCTTTCCGTCTATTTATCTATCAATCTATCGATCTATATATCTGTCTATTTATCTGTCTATCTTTCTCTCTTTCTATCTTTCTATCTAACTTTCTATCTATTAATCTATCTATATATGTGTCTATCTATCTATTTAACTATCTATCAATCAATCTATCTCTTTATCTCTTTGTCTTTCTTTCTATCTAACTATATTACTATCTATCTGTCTATCTATTTGTCTATCTATATTTTTATCTATGTAACTATCTATTTATCTATCTATCTATCTCTCTATCTATCTTAATATCCATCTAATTGTTTATCTATAAATCTAAATAACTATCTATAAATCAATCAATCAATCAATCTGTTTGTACATCTATTTGTGTAACTATCTTTCTATATATCTTAATATGTCTATGTGTCTATCATTCAATCTATTAATCTATCTATATCTTTATCTATCTATTAATCTATCTGTCTATCTATATATTTCTCCATCTATTTATTTGTCTATCTATCTTTCTCTCTATATATTTGTCTATATATTTGTCTATCTATCTGAATATATATATCTTTCTATCAATCTGTCTATATATCTATCGATTTATATTTTATATCTAAATGTATTTCCATCTATCTATATATATATATATATCTATCTATTTGTCTATCTATCTATCTATCTATTTGTCTATCTATCTCTATATCTATCTGTCTATATATCTGTCTATCTATATGTCTATATATCTTTCAATCTATATGTCTATCTATTTTATTATCTTATTTGTCTGTCTTTGTATATTTGTTTCAATCTTTCAATCTTTCAATCTATCTATTAATCTATCTATATATCTATTTGTCTATATATCTATCAATCTATTTGTCTATTACTATATTTATCTATTTATCTCTCTATCTTTTTATCTTTCTATATATCTTTTTTTTTCATCTATATGTTTATCTATCTATTTGCATATCTATATGTCTATCTAACTATCCTTCTACCAATTTATCTATATGTCTTTCTGTCTTTCTTTCTTTCTATATATATATATATATATATATATTTATTTATCTATATATCTGTATGTCTATCTATCTTTCTACCAATCAATCTATCAATCAATCTATCTATCTATCAATCTATCATTTTGTCTTAAACTATGGCTATCAATCTATCTTTTATTCTAATTATCAATCTGTCTATCAATCTATTATTCTAACTATATACCTATCTATCTATCTGCCTATCTATCAATCTATGTATCTACATATATATATATATCTATCTATCTATCTTACTATCTATTTATTCATCTATCTATCTATCTATGTATCCTTCTACCCATCTTTCTATCTATCTATATAATTATCTATTTGTCTATCTAGTTGTCTATCTATCCATCCATATATCTGTCTATCTATTCGCCTTCCTATTTATTTATCTGTCTGTCTACGAGTCTTTTTAATTGACTTTCTATTTGACTATTTATTGTCTATCTATCTACATGTCTATCTGTCTATCTATATGTCTATCTATCTGTCTATATATATTTTTATCTATCTGTCTATCTATCTTTCCATCTATCTATCTATTTATCTCTCTGTATTTCTATCTGTCTATTTACCTGTCTATTTGTTTATATATCTCTCTGTCTATTTGTCTATTTATCAGTCTATCTACTTATCTTTCTATATGTCTGTCTATCTTTTATTATATTTATTTGTGTATCTATATTTCTATATATTTGTCTATCGATCATCCTATCTATCTATCTATCTATATAACTATTTATATGTCTATCAATCTATATGTGTATCTATATATTTGTCAATATGTTTATCTATCAATCTATATATCTATTTATTTGTCTATTTATCTTTCTACCAAATCTATCTATCTTTTTATTTATCTTTCCTTTAGTCTATCAATCTTTAAGTCTTTATATTTATATAGTTGTATATCCATCTATCTTTCTTTCCCTCTATCCATCTATCTATCTATACATCAATTTGTCTATCTATCTATATATCTGTCTATCTATCTATTTGTCAAACTATCCATATGTTTGTCTAATTATCTTTATATCTATATATATGTCTAACTTTCTATTTATCTAATTATCTATCTTTTTATCTATCTATCTCTATATCTATCTATTAATCTATCAATTTATAAGTATATGAATCTATCTATCTATCTATCAATTTGTATAACTATCTATATGTCTATCTCATTATCTATATATCTATATATATGTCTAACTTTCTAATTGTATTTTTTGTCTATCTGTCTATGTATCTATTTGTCTATCTATCAATCTATTAATTTATCAATCTATCTATTTGTATATATTTCTATCTAATTTTCTAACGAACTAAAGATATATCTATCTATCTATTGGTCTATCTCTCTATCTATCTGTATGTCTGCCTATCTACTTATTTATTTGTCTATCTATTTATCTATCTACCTATCTATCTATTTGCTTATCAATTTAAATATCTGTCTGTCTGTTTGTATGTCAATCTATCTATCTATTTATCTATCTATGTGTGTATCTATATATCTCTCTATTTTTCTATCTATCTATTTGTCGACTTATATATTTGTCTATCTATCTATCTATCAATCTTCAATTTAAAAATCTATCTATATGTCTATATGTCTATCCGTCTATCTATCTAATTGTCTAACTATCAAATTTTATATTTATCTATTTATCTATTTGTCTATCTATCAAACTATCTAGTTGCCTATTAGTATAATCATCTATCTCTCTATATGTCTATTTGTTTATTTGTTTATCTATCTATCTTATGTTTGTTTATCTATCTAACTATCTATCTATAAATATATCTATCTATGTATGATTCTATTTTTTTGTCTATCTCTTTTCTATCTATCTATGTTTTTATGTGTTTATCTATCAATCTATTTATTTATCTATCTACTTGTCTATCTATCTCTCAGTCTATCTATTTGTATATCTATATATCTATCAATTTGTCTATTTGTCTACCTATTTGTCTATCCTTTATTTCTATATCTATAAATTTAACTATATATCTATCTTTGAATCTATGTATACGTCTATTTGTTTATCTATCTATCTATCTATCAGTATATCAATATATCTATCTATCTATGATTCTGCCTGTCTTTATGTGTATCTATCTATATGTCTATCTATCTATCTCTCTATGTATATATTATTTGTTTATCTATATATCTACCTATCTATCTATATGCATATCTATCTCTCTATATATCTAACTTTCTATCTATCTAAATATTTTATTGTTTATCTATTTATCTATATATTTGTGGATATATCTATATATCTATATACCTCTCTTTATATCTACCTATCTTCTTATATGACTATTTATCTATCTGTCTATCTATCTATATTTTTATCCAACTATCTATCTATTAATCTATTTGACTATCTATTTGTCTATTTGTCTATCTATCTATATGTATATAGATCTCTCTAACTAAATATATATCTATTTTCATATCTTTCTTTCTATTGATCTATATTTCTATATGTCTACCTATATATCTATCTATTTTTATATATGTCTAAGTTTATATCTATATATCTATGTAACTATCTATTTTTTTATCTATTTATCTAACAGTCTAACTATCTTTATGTATGAGTCTATCAATCTATCATTCAATCAATCATTCTATATATCTATCTATCTATCTATATGTCTATATATCTGTCTAACTATTTATTTTTATATAAATCTTTATATTTATCTGTCAACATATCCAACTATTTGTTAGTCTATTAGTCTATCAGTCTATTAGTTTATAAGTCTAAATGTCTCCTTATTTATCTACATATTTTTCTATCTGTCTATCTATCTATCTTTTTATCTATCTATCAATTTACTAATCTGTCTATCTATTAATCTATCTATTTAACTTTTCATCAATCAATCTATCTAACTATTTGTTTATCTTTCTATAGGTATATCTATCTTTCTTTCTATATTTCAATTTGTCTATCTATATATCTATTTATATGTCTATCTATCTAATTCTCTAACTAACTAACTATTTGTATGTCTATTTATTTATCTGTCTAACTATCTAACTATCTATTTTCTATTAGTCTATAAGTCTATCTATTTGATTATCTTTATATGTGTTTATATGTCTATCTATCTATTTATCTATATATCTATTTATATATCTTAATATCTATCTTTATATCTATCTATCTATCTTTTTATCTATCTATATATGTTTTTATATATATATCTATCTATCACTCGATTTGACTATATGTCTATCTCTTTATTTCTTTATATTCCTTTATGTTTATCATTCTATAAGTGTATGTGTTTTCGATCTATATATCAATTTATCTAATCGTCTATATTTCTATATGTCTATATATATATATATATCTTTTTTTTGCCTATATATATATATATATATATATATATATATATATATATATCTATCTATATATCTATTTGTTTATTTGTCTATCTATCTATCAATATATCTATTTGTATATATATCCATCAAACTATCTAGCTATATGTCTATCTATCTATCTATTTGTCTATATTTTAATCTATTAATATAAGTAACTATCTAAGTATCTATCTTTCTATCTGTCTATACATCTAAATGTCTAACTTTCTTTCTATCTATCGAATTATAAGTCAATATATCTATCTATATATATATATAAATATTATATCCATCAATATGTATATATTTTTATTTATATGTCTCTATCAATATATCTATCCATATGTCTAACTTTCTATTTGTCTATAAGTCTATGTATCTATTTGTCTATTTATTAATTTTTGAATCTTTCAATTTATCTATCTGTTTATCTTTCTATCTATCAATTTCACTAACTAACTAATAATATATATGTCTATATGTTTATCTATCTTTTTGTCTATTTGTCTAACTATTTAATTATCTTTAAGTTTATTAGTCTATCAGTTTATCTACCTTTTGTCAATCACTCTAACTACCTATGTGTATGTTAAACTAATCATTTATTTGTTTATCTATTTGCTTATTTGTCTATATATTTATATATCTATATGTCTATCTATTTATGTCTTTTGTTTCTATGTGTATATATATTTATCTATCTATTTGTATATCTATCTATCTATCTTATGTTTGTGTATCTATCTATCTATCTATCTATCTATCTATTTATTTATCTATCTATCTATCTATCTATCTATCTATCTATATATCTATCTATCTATATGTGTATTTCATCTGTTTGTCTATCTATCTCATTGCTATCATCTATGTTTAAATGTGTTTATCTATCTATCTATCTATCTTTTCCACTTATCTATCTATTTGTCTATATACGTATCTACCTATCTCTTTTTCTATCTATCTGCCTATATCTATCTGTTATTTGTATATTTATCAATCAAAATAAATATCAATCTGTAAATCTATTTAACTGTCTATCTATATATTTATCTATCAATTTATCTGTCGATCTAACTATCTATATGTTTATATGTCTATCTATCTATCGATTTTTCCTCTATTTATCTATATATTTGTTTTTCTATCTATCTATCTAAATATTTTTATGCATGTCCATTTATCTATATATATATATGTATGTATGTATGTATGTATGTATATATCTACCTATTTTCCAATCTTGGCTTTTTTATATCTATCAATCAATCTATCTGTCTAATCAACTATCTATCTATTAATCTATTTGAATATCTATCTATCAGTCTATTTGTCTATATATATATGCATCTATATGTTTATCTTACCATCAATCTATCTATCTATATATTTTACTATCTATCTATTTTGCTATGTATCATTTTGTATATATGTCTATGTGTCAATCTATATATATATGTAACTATTTATCTTTCAATCTAACTATCTGACTATCTTTATATCTATTAGACTATCATTCTATAATTCAATCAATCTATCTATTTATCTATATATCTATTTATATATCTGTCTATCTAACTTTCTATTTGTATATCAATATATCTATTTATCTTTCTAACTTTCCAACTATCTATTATTCTATCAGTAAATCAGTTTATATGTCAATCTATCTATTTATTTATCTATCTATATTTTTATATCTATGTATATATCTATCTATTTATATATCTTTCTATCTGCCTATTTACCTATCGCTCTATATAACTATTTATCCATTAGTCTATTTGATGATTTGTCTATCTTTATATATGTATTTCTTTCAATCTTTCTATATGTCTATTTTTGTATCTATCTATCTATAGATCTATGTATTTATCTAACTATCTAACTATCTATGTATCAATCTGTCTATGTATCTTTCTATCTAACTATGTATTTTTCTATCGTCTATTAGTCTATCTTTCTATCTGACTATCTATAGATGTATTTTTGTGTGTATTTATCTAATTGTCTATATATCTATTTGTTTATCTATCTATCTATCTATATATCTATCTATCTATATATCTATCAATCTAAAAATTTATCTATCTATCTACATGTTTATCATTCCTCTAGCTTTTTGTCTACCTGTCTATCATCCTTCTATCTATCTGTCTACTTGTCTATCATCCCTCTATCTATTTGTCTATATGGCTATGTCTTTATATCTCTATCTACCTTTGAGTTTATCAATTTATAAGTCTATTTATCTTTCTATCAATATATAAAATTGTGTATATGTCTATTTGTCTATATGTTTATCTTTCTATCTGTCTATCAATCTATATTTATATCTATATATTGTGTATCTATCTATATATCTATCTAGCACCCAATCTATGTGTCTATATGTCTATATGTCTAAATTTCAATCTATGTAATTATCTATTTGTGTATCTGTCTAACTATTTAACTATTTTTATGTTAATCTTCCTATCAATAAATCTATATATATATATATCCATCTATCAATCTGTATATCACTATTTTTTGTATGTCTATCTATCTATCTGTTTATCTATATATATATATATCTATATATCTATATATCTATCTATCAATCTGTCTATCTATCTATCTATATATCTTTCTAAATAACTATCTATCTATCTATTTGTCTATCTTTCTCATTATCTATTTATCTATCTATCAATCTGTCTATCTGTCTATCAATATCTCTATCTATCTATTTGACTATCTATCTATATGTCTATCTATCTATCTATCTATTTGTCTGTCTATTAGGCTATCAATCTATAATTCTATGTGTCTATCCATTGATTTATCTATCTATCTATCTATATATCTATCTATATATTTGTCTAACTATGTATATGTTTATCTGTTTATTTGTATATCTATCTAATTGTCCATCTTTCTATTTATATATCTATCTATATATATAAATTTCTATTTGTTTATTTATTTAACTATCTATGTATCTATTTCTCTATATATCAATCTATCAAACTATCAATCTATCTATCTGTTTATCTTTATATCATTCTAATTCACTAACTGACTAAAAATCTATTTGTCTATATGTCTATCCATGTATTTTTCTATCTATCTAACTATTTAACTATACTTATATCTATTATTCGATCTATATATATATATATATATATATATATATATATATCTATCTATATGTTTATATGTCTATTATCAATTTGTCTATCTATCTATCTATCTATCTGTATATCTATTTATTTTATTATCTATCTTTTTGTCTATCTATCTATATATCTGTCTATGTAACTATCAATCAATCTATTAATCTATTTATATGTTTATATGTCTATCGGACTATCTATCTAATTGTCTACCTATTTAATTGTCTATCTATCTATTTATCTATCCATCTATCTTTCAAACTATCTAATTATATATTAGTCTATCACTATAATTGTCTATTTGTCTATATGTCTATCTATTTTTTTCTGTGTCTATGTGTCTATCTATATATCTATCTATTTGCCAATCAGTTTATATATTTATCTCATTTTTATTTTTCTATCTATCAATATGTGTATCTATCTTTCTATTTATATGTGTCTATCTCTCTATATTGTAATGTGTCTATCTATCTGATCTATCTATCGATCTATCGATCTATCTATATATCGGTTAATAAATTTATTGGGCTACCTACCTATCTATTTATCTCTCTATTTCACTCTCTATATATCGATCTATGTGTATATTTATCTATCTATCTATATATTTCTATCTATATATCTATGTATCTATCTATCTATCTGAATATATGTTTATCTATCTATAGGTGTATATCTTTCTATCTAACTATTTTTTGTTAATTTATCTATCTCCATATCTATCATTATATCCAACTATTTATCAATCTATCAAAATATTTAGATGTCTATGTATTTATCTATGCATTTTTGTAAATATCTATATATCTACCTATATTCTTATTTGGCTATCTATCTATCGGTCTATCTAACTATATGCCTATCTAACTATCTTTATATCTTTCTATCTTTCTCTCTATCTATCTATATTTCAATCTATCTATCTGCATATATATCTATCTGTCTATATAATTATCTATATATCTATCTATCTATATAGCTATCTCTATATCTCCCCATCTATTGATTTGAATATCTGTATAATATCTATCTATCGATTTGTCTATCTATATATCTATCTATCTGTTTATTTAAATATCTTTTTGTCAATATATCTATCTATAATTCTTTCTATTTGTCTATATGTATATTTGTTTATCTATCTAATAGTATATCTAGCTATCTATTAATATGTTTATCAATCTATCTATCATTCTTTGTATCTATCTATCTGTCTGTCTGTCTGTTTATCTATCAACTATATGTCTATCTATGTATCTTTCTATCTATCTATATATCTGCATATTTGTATAGCTATCTATCTATTTATCTTTTACATATATTGATTTATCTATCTACTTATCTATATATCTATATAAGTATCTATGTATCAATTTGTCTATCTATCTATTTTCCTATCTGCATATCAATCTATCAATCTATCTTTCA
>JAREIK010000630.1:0-15000 GCA_029783825.1 Sapria himalayana
AATTTATTTTTTGATCATTATTAGAATATTTATCAATAAATTTTTTATATTGAATTTATATAATATAAAATATAATGATTATTAGACTAAATATTGTATTCACTTTTGTAAAAAATTTAAAAATTATTATATTTTCAAAGGTTATAACATTTGAAAATATCAAAAATAAAAAAAATTAATTTTTTGTTATTCTTTTTAAATAACACCTATAAGCACGAATGCATGCACAATTAAATCAGTAAACTCCTAAACCCCGTATGCCAAATACATAAACCATTAAAGCACTATATACTACTTAATAATTAATAAATCTAATTTTAATTCTATTTATTATAATTTTAATTATTCATTTTAATTATTTATTAGTTTATTTTTATAGAAATATTTATTACAAAATAAATTATGAGTGCGGAAAAATATAATTTAAAAAATATATATGATTATAAAAGAACTAAAAATTTAAAATTAAAATTGTTATCCATAAATTTATTTTAGTATAATTTTGAATCAATTTGGGTTTTGTAATTATTTTATAATTAATATCTATCTTAATATCAATAGTTTATACATTTAATTTTGATCATTATTAATAATATATATCAATAAAATTATTTATATTGAAGTTATATGATATATAATTATTAATATTATTATAACTATGTATTGTATTCACATTTCAAAAAATTTTAAATCTATTATATTTTCAAAGGTTATAACCTATGAAAAAACTGAAAAATATAGAAATTCTTTTTTTGATATTTATTTTGTTAAAAAAACGTATAAACCACTAAAAGCCTAAAACACTAAATCGCTAAATCCTAAATGAAAAAACGTTCTAACTACTTAATCAATTTATCTGGTATACTTAATAATAAAATCATAAATCTCATTTTAATTTTTATTCAGTATAATTTTAAATTTTTTTTTTAAATATTTATCAATTTATTTTTTATAGAAATATTAATTACAAAATAACTATAGTGAGAAATATCAAATTAAATTAAACCGGTATCCTAAAATAATAAATAATAAATCTCATTTTTTTTCATTATAATTTTAAATATTTATTTTAATTTTTTATTTTTTATTTTTATAAATATATTAATTACAGAATAAATATGCGTTAGACAAATATAATTTATATAAATTACTTTCTTTAAAAAATATAGATAAACTTTTTAAATGAAAAAAAAATTCAAAACAAAAAATTATGATATAGTAATATATTTTGCTTTGCTTCTGAATCATTTTAGGTTTTGTAATTATATTTTAATTGATATCTATCTTA
Source organism: Sapria himalayana (assembly GCA_029783825.1). NCBI lineage: Eukaryota > Viridiplantae > Streptophyta > Magnoliopsida > Malpighiales > Rafflesiaceae > Sapria > Sapria himalayana. The sequence continues at coordinate 1,289 of JAREIK010000630.1, forward strand.
TTATAAATAGATTATTAATTTATTTTTTGATCATTATTAGAATATTTATCAATAAAATTGTTTATATTGAATTTATATGATATATAAATATAATGATTATTATAACTAAATATTGTATTCACTTTTGAAAAAAATTTAAAATTTATTGTATTTTCAAAGGTTATTACCTTTGAAAATATCAAAAATTAAAAAAAATAATTTTTTTGTTATTTTATTTTTTAAATAAAACTTATAAACCACTAAATCCATATATAGGTAAATCCGAAACTCCTAAATACATAAAACATTAAACCGCTATATACTATTTAATAATTAATAAATCTAATTTTTTTTATTTATTATAATTTTAAATATTGATTTTAATTATTATTAGTTTATTTTTATAAAATAATTATTACAAATAAATTATGAGTGTTACAAATATAATTTAAATAATTTATTTTTGATCAAAAAAAATATATAAACTGATAAAAGAAGTAAAAATTTAAAAATAAAAAATTATTATACATTAATATATTATAGTTTAATCTTGAATCGATCAGGTTATTGTAAATATTTTTTAATTAATATCTATCTTATTATTAATAGTTTATTAATTTAATTTTTGATCATTATTATATTATTTATTAATAAAATTGTTTATATTGAATTTATATGATATATAATTATTAATATTAAAATAAATAAATATTGTATTCCCATTTCATAAAATTTTAAATATTATAATATTTTTAAAGGTTATAACCTATGAAAATGAGAAAAAATTACGAATTTTTTTTTGTTATTTTATATTTTAAATAAAACCTATAAACCACTAAATGCCTAAAAATATAAATTGCTAAACTTCGAAACGACAAAACTTCTAAATATTTAAACCATTAAACAGGTGTACATTAAAAAAAATCATAAATCTCAATTTAATTTTTATTAAGTATAATTTTAAATTTTTATTTCAATTATTTATTAGTTTATTTTTATAGAAATATTAATTACAAAATAAATTATTAGGGAGACAGATCTAATATAAATAATTTATTCTTCATCAAAAAAAATATATCATTATAAAAAGCAGCACAATTTTAAAAACAAAAATTTATTATTCTGTAATATATTTTATTTTTATTTTGAATCATTTTAGATTTTGTAATTATATTTTAATTTATATCATTCTTATTAATAATAGTTTATTAATTTTTTATTGATCATTATTATAATATGTATTAATAAAATTATTTATATTGAGTTTACATTATATATAATTATTCAGATTATTATTACTAAATATTATATTCACATTTTAAAAAAATTGAAAATTATTATATTTTCCAAGGTTATAACCTTCAAAAATTAAAAAAAAAATCAAAAAATTTAATTTTTTATTTTTTCATTCTTTAAATATAAACTATAATTCACTTAAGGCCTAAACACTAAAATTACTAAACCCCAAAACACATAAATACTTAAACCATTAAACAAGTATATCCTAAATAATAAATAATAAATCTATTTTTTATTTGTATTCATAATAGTTTTAAATATTCATTTTAATTATTTATTAGTTTATTTTTATAGAATTATAAATTAAAATTAAATTATGAGGAATCCAAATATAATTTAAATAATTTACTTTTAATAAAAAAAAATATAAACTTATAAAAAGAAGCAAAACATCAAAAAAATTATTATTTAGTAATATATTTTTTTTAGATTTTGAATAAATTTAAGTTTTGCAAATATATTTAAAATAATATCTATCTTATTAATAATAGTTTATTATTTTATTTTTTGGTCATTAATATAATATATTTAAATATAATTGGTTATATTGAATTTACATGATATATAATTATTAAGATTATCATAACTAAATATAGTATTCACATATTAAAAAAATTTAAAAATTGTTATATTTTTAAAGTTTATAACCTTCAAAAATGAGAAAAAATAACAAAAATAAATTTTTAGTGATATCATTGTTTAAATAAAATTTATAAACCATTAAATGCATAAATAGATAAATATCTAAACTTCTAAACCCCGAAGCCCCTAAATACATAAACCTTTAAACTCGTGAAGCTTAAATATAATTTTAATAATTTAAAGAAATATTAATTACAAAATAAATTATGAGTGATAAAAATATAATTAAATAATTTATTTTTCATCAAAAAAATATAAGATTATAAAAAGAATAAAAACTAAAAAACAAAATTTATTATTTAGAAATAAATTTTACATTGTTTTTGAATCATTTTAGGTTTTTTAATATATTTTAATTTATATCTATCATATTAATAATAGCATATTAATTTATTTTTTGATAATTGATATCATATCTATCAATAAAATTGTTTATATTTAGTTTATATTATATATAATTATAATGATTATTATTACTAAATATTGTATTCACATTTTTAAAAAAATTTAAAATTATTATATTTTCAAAGGTTATAACATATGAAAATGAGAAATAATTATAGCAATTTTTTTTGTTATTTTATTTTGTTAAATAAAACGTATAAACCACTAAAAGCCTAAAAACATAAATCGCTAAATCCTAAATGAATAACCTTTAAATACTTAAACCATTAAACTGGTATACAGTAATAATAAATCATAAATCTCATTTTAAATTTTATTTAGTATAATTTTAAATTTTTATTTTAAATATTTATCAGTTTATTTTTATAGAAATATTAATTGCAAAATAAAATTATGAATGAGACAAATATAATTTAAATAATTTATCTTCATCAAAAAAATTTATAAGCTTATAAAAAGAATCAAAAATTTAAAAATAAAAAATTATTATTTAGTAATATATTTTACTTTGATTTTGAATCGTTTTAGGTTTTGCAAATATATTTTAATTAATATCTATCTTATTAATAATAGTTTATTAATCAATTTTGATCAGTATTATAATATTGATCGATAAAATTATTTATATTGAATTTACATGATATTTAATTTTTATGATTATTATAATTAAATATTGTATTAATATTTGAAAAAAAATTAAAAATTATAATATTTTAAATGGTTATACCCTTGAAAATGAGAAAAAATCATAAAAATAATTTTTTTGTTATTTAATTATTTAAATAAAACCTATAAACCACAAAATACCAAAATACTTAAATTACTAAACTCCTAAACCCTGATAGTACTGCACCACACACACATAGCGACGGACCACAGTACACACGTGCCCATATTCTAGTCCATTTTAATGTAGGATTTAGAGGGGCCAGAAATTCCTGGAAGCAGCTAGAAGTATCGGCCACCAGCTTGTAAAGGGCCCAACTAGCAAGCCAGAATGATAACATTCAGACAACTGACGAGACCAATCAAAGTGGTCGGGAGTAAACCCAGGAGTAGCTAGGAGTGGGTTCGACTAGCCCTATTAGCCAGAATAGAGGGCCACCCAACCGTCACCCAATAGGAGTAGCGGGTAATCCATGTTTAATTGGAGAGCCGGAAAAATCCGAAGCATCACAAAGCAGGGCCAATAAGCAATGGAGTCTAGACCAGCATGCACATGTTTGTAGTCTTATTTGTATTTTGGACTTTGTATGCACCATGTACATGTAGAAACGGATAATGACATATTCACACACATAATCTTGTCTGTTCTCTATGTAGCATGTAATGAGGGCAACTGGACCCATGAGTATCTCTAAGTGGGGCCCACTAATGCATTTTGTAAATACACATTAGGTGATGCTACACTCCAGGGAATAGAAGACCCATCTTTTAGTATTTTGTAATTTTACTTATATTCTAGCATGGTTGTACGCGTAGATAATTAGACTATGAGATGGACCTTATCACACATGCACACCGATGCATGCATATTTTTTGATATTTTGTCGGTGCAACATACAGCCACTTCTTGGAGCTCGAGGAGGAAATATTCTAACCCAAGAGATACTCTTTTGAGGATCATTGGAGCAAAAGAATGTGGAATTCATAGGTGAGAATGAATTGACAAAGTTTCGTAGATATGGACTTGTGGATTTATGGGTATTCAGTTTTACATATATTCCATTGCATAGCAATGACATAGGCAAATGCTTGATGCTGCATGTCACACACATGCACAATCTTATATTTGCATAGTTATAATATGGTGCATCATTCAGGTTCCTCCAAAAGGCTTGGACAAATCCGAATGGAAAGGATGCATTGCACATAATGACTCAATGCGAACTCTGAAATCCGGAAATGCTAGGTGATTTTAGTTGTATTCGTACGCTTGGAATTTTTAGGCAATATGTTTTTTTATGAATTTTATGCATAGAATCATTAAGGTGCATATGAGTTGGTGGGCTGGCCTAAATTAGTCAGCATTTTAGTCTCTTGTAAGTTGTGTGCCTAAATGATAAATAAAGTATGTATTTTCCAAAAAAAACAAAAAAAAACAATAAACCCTAAACGTTAAATCCTAATCCATAAACCATAAACTATATCCCTGGTACATAACCCTAAATCCTAAATATCATGTTTTGCAATTTTATAATCAAATGACTAAGTGTTAAATTTAAATTGAAATTCACTACTTTTAAGAATCTCACAGATTTATTTTTTTGTATATGTAACACAAAGTCATGACTCAAGGGGTGAGTTATGGATTCAGTCTCTTTCTTGCTTTAGATTATTGTGGAATTAGTAATGGTCATGATTGTATATTTTGTCTCTAGAACATAAAATAATATCGATGAGAATATGCCATAACTTGTGTCTCTCTGTTGAACATATTGTAATGGCACTAAGAATGATCATGAATACATATTTAATCACTATAATACGTGGTCACAGTATTGGATATGACCATAGCTTGTGCATTTTATCTTTATATTGAAAAGTCATTGCACTAGGAATGATTGTAACTTTGGACATTCCTCAAGAGCAAAAGTGATGACCCTAGAAATAGTAAAAGCTCGAGTACAACTCTTTATAACTTTCTATGGCTAAAATTCTTGGGATTGGAAATATCACTATGGCATTTTCCTTTGATTTGTGACCTCAAGTGTCAATATGCAAGACTAATATTTTGAGCAATAATTAAAATATTTTATACATTTAAATATGATTCATTTTCACCTTTTTGGGTATTGTGAGCTTGTATACATAACTCATTTAATATAAAAAAAAAGTAATGATACTTTTTGTATCCATGAGGATATTAAAAAAGGCTTAGACATGCCAATAAAATAAATTTTTTGATTCTTGATTGAAAGAGAGCCCATACTTCTTTCCCTGCTCAAACCACCCTGGGGCTAGTTTGTTCTAATAGGCTATAAGGTGATTATTTTTTAGAGGTGAACTATGTTTTAAAAAAATTGCTTTGAGTGTGCGCATGAGAGATATATTAGAAGAAATTACAATAATCAATATAAATAGCATCCTTAACAACTAGCTATTTCAACACATAGGGGTACAACTTTTGTTTAGTCCGTTAGCGTACCTAGTCAAATTACTTTTGATAGCCCAGTGATTCAACATCAAATATGATAAGACATAATAGAGATAAAGTAAAAGCTCCTATTATTTTGGTTAGAGCTTTAGCAATCATTCTTGAGTTGTGAAAGAACAAAATAAATTATTTTAATTATTCAGTATAATTTTAATTTTTATTTTAATTTTTTATCAGTTTATTTATATAGAAATATTAATTAAAAAATAAATTATTAGTGAGACAGATCTATTTTAAATTATTTATTTTTCATCAAAAGAATATATATCCTTATAAAAAGAGGCAAAATTTTAAAAACAAAAATTTATTATTTTGTAATAAATTATATGTTTATTTTGAATCATTTTAGATTTTGCAATTATATTATAATTTATATCATTCTTATTACTAATAGTTTATTAATTTTTTATTGATCATTATTATAATATCTATTAATAAAATTATTTATATTGAGTTTAAATTATATATAATTATTTAGAATATTATAACTAAATATTATATTAACATATAAAAAAAATTATTATATTTTCAAAGGTTATAATCTTCAAAAATTAAAAAAAAATCAAAAAATTTAATTTTTTATTTTTTTATTCTCTAAATAAAAACTATAAATCACTAAAGTCCTAAATACTTAAACTACTAAACCCCAAAACACCTAAATACTTAAACCATTAAACTGGTATATCCTGAATAATAAATAATAAATCTTAATTTTATTTGTATTCATTATAATTTTAAATATTCATTTTAATTATTTATTAGTTTATTTTTATAGAATTATAAATTAAAAAAAATTATGTGGAAGAAAAATATAATTTAAATAATTTACTTTAACAAACAAAAAATATAAATTTATAAAAAGAAGCAAAACATCAAAAAAATTATTATTTAGTATTATATTTTACTTTGATTTTGAATAAATTTATGTTTTGAAAATATATTTTAAAAAATATATATCTTATCAATAATATTTTATTAATTTATTTTTTGATCATTAATATAATATTTATGAATATTTTTTGAATTAACATGATATATTTAATTTGCAAATATATTTTTTGTTCATTAATAATTCAATATAATTGTTCATATTGAACTTACATGATATATATTTATTAAAATTACCATAACTAAATATAGTATTCACATATATAAAAAATTTAAAAATTGTTATATTTTCAAAGGTTATAACCTTCAAAAATGAAAAAAAAACAAAAATAAATTTTTTGTTATATCATTGTTTAAATAAAACTTATAAACCATTAAATGCCTAAAGAAATAAATCTCTAAACTCCTAAACCCCGAACCCCCTAAATACCTAAACCTTTAAACCCGTAAACCTTAAATATAATTTAAATAATTTATAAAAATATTAATTATAAAAAAAATAATGAGTGACAAATATAATTTAAATAATATATTTTTCAACAAAATAATATATAAGCTTATAAAATGATGCAAAAACTAAAAAAAAGTTATTATTTAGTAATAAATTTTACTTTGATTTTGAATCATTTTAGGTTTTTTAATTATATTTTAATTTATATCTATCATATTAATAATAGTTTATTAATTCATTTTTTGATAATTGATATAATATTATCAATACAATTGTTTATATTTAGTTTATATTATATATAGTGATAATTATTATTATTACTAAATATTGTATTCACATTTTTAAAAAATTTTAAAATTATTATATTTTGAAATGTTATGACATTTGAAAATTTGAAAAAATATCAAAAATAATTTTTTTGTTATTTCATTATTTAAATAAAAGCTATAAACCATTAAATTCCTAAATACTTAAATCAATACCTTCTAAATATTTAAAACCTTAAATAGATAAAATTTTAAAACATGTATATCCAAAATAATAAATACTAAATCTCATTTTTATTTTTTTCATTATAATTTTAAATATTCATTTTAATTATTTATTTGTTTATTTTAATATAAATATTAAATACAAAATAAATTATAAGTTAGACAAATATAATTTATATAAATTATTTTTCAACAAAAAAATATAGATAAACTCATTAAAAGAAGAAAAAATTAAAAACGAAAAGTTATTATATAGTAATATATTTTACTTTGTTTATGAATCAATTTAGGTTTTGTAATTATATTAAAAATGATATCTAACTTATTAATAATAGATTATTAATTTATTTTTTGATTATTATTAGAATATTTAACAATAAAAATATTTATATTTAATTTATATGAGATATAAATTTAATAATTATTATAACTAAATATTGTATTCACTTTTGAAAAAAATTTTAAGATTATTATATTTTCAAAAATAATAACATTTGAACATGTGAAAAAACAAAAAAAAAATTTATTATTATTTCATTGTTTAAATAAAACCTATAAATCACTAAATGCCTGAAACCTTAAATCACTAAACTACAAAATCTCGATACCCCTATATAGATAATCGTTTAAAGGGTATACCCTAAATAATAATTAATAAATCTCATTTTTTAGTTGTTTTAATTATAATCTAAAAAATTTATTTTGATTGTTTAGTTTTTTATTTATATATAAATATTAATTATAAAATAAATGATGAGTTAAAAATATAATTTATAAAAATTATTTTTCATCAAAAAATAGATAAGCTTATAAAAATAATAAAAATTAAAAAACAAATAATTATTATTAAGTAATATATTTTGCTTTACTTTTGAATCATTTTAGGTTTTGATATTATATTTTAAGTAATATCAATCTTATTCATAATAGATTTTTATTTTATTTTTTGATAATTATTAGAATATCTATCAATAAAATTGTTTATATTGAATTTATATGATATATAATAATAATAATTATTATAACTAAATATTGTATTCACATTTTAAAAAATTGTAAATATTATTATATTTTCAAAGGTTATAACCTATGAAAATGATAACAAATTATATAAATTTTTTTTTGTTATTTTATTTTTTAAATAAAACCTATAAACCACTAAAAGCCTAAAAACATAAATTGCTAAACTCCTAAACAACAAAACCTTTATATTCTTATTCCATTAAACTGGTATAGATTAATAATAAATCATAAATCTCATTTTAATTTTTATTTAGTATAATTTTAAATTTTTATTTTAATTATTTATCATTTTATTTTTATAGAAATATTAATTAAAAAATAAATTATTAGTTAGACAGATCTATTTTATATTAAAACAGTATCCCTAAATAATAAATAATAATTCTCATTTTTTTCATTATAATTTTAAATATTCATTTTAATTATTTATTTGTTTATTTATTTATAAATATTAATTACAAAATAAATTTAGCTAGACAAAAATAATTTATATAAATTATTTTTCATCAAAAAATTATAGATAAACTTTTTAAAAAAAAATTTCAAAACAAAAAATTATTATATAGTAATATATTTTGCTTTGCTTCTGAATCATTTTAGGTTTTGCAATTATATTTTAATTGATTTCTATCTTATTAATAATAGATTATTAACTTATTTTTTGATCAATATTAAAATATTTATCAATAAAATTGTTTATATTTAATTTACATGATGTATAATAATTAAGATTATTATAACTAAATATTATATTTACGTTTTAAAATAATTTAAAAATTATTATATTTTTAAAGGTTATCATCTTTGAAAAAGAGATTGAATCACAAAAATATTTTTTTTGTTATTTTATTATTTATATAAAACCTATAATACTTAAACATTTAAACCATCTTTAAAGGTTTAAGTATTTATAAATAATATATAAATATCTATCAATAAATAATAGTTTATTAATTTATTTATTGATCATTTTTATATTTATATTTATATTTAGTTTATTAATATCTATTAATAAAATTGTTAATTTTTAATTTACATGATATATAATTATTAATTTTATTATAACTAAATATAGTATTCATATTTGAAAAAAATTTAAAAATTATTATATTTATAAAGGTTATAACCTTCAAAATTGATGAATAATTTATAAATTTTTTTTTGTTATTTAATTATTTAAATAAAACATATAAACTACTAAATACCTAAATACTTAAATCACTAAACTCCTAAACTCCTTAATACTTAAACCATTAAACTGGTATACCCTAAATAATTAATCATAAATCTCATTTTTATTTTTATTCATTATAATTTCAATATTCATTTTAATTATTTATTAGTTTATTTTTATAAAAATATTAATTGCAAAATTAAATTATGAATGAGAGAAATATAATTTAAATAATTTATCTTAATCAAAAAAATGTATAAGCTTATAAAAAGAATCAAAAATTTAAAAATAAAAAATTATTATTTAGTAATATATTTTACTTTGATTTTGAATCATTTTAGGTTTTGAAATTATAATTTAATTAATATCTATCTTATTAATAATAGTTTATTAATCTATTTTATGATCAGTATTACAATATCGATCAATAAAATTATGTATATTGAATTGACATGATATTTAATTTTTATGATTATTCTAATTAAATATTGTATTAACATTTGAAAAAAAATTAAAAATTATAATATTTTCAATGGTTATAACCTTGAAAATGCGAAAAAATTATAAAAATAATCTTTGTTATTTAATTATTTAAATAAAACCTATAAACCACAAAATTCCTAAATACTTAAATTACTAAACTCCTAAACCCTGATACTGCGGCACCACACACACATAGCGACGGACCACACTACACACGTGCACATTTTCTTGTCCATTTTGATGTAGCATTTAGAGGGACCAGCAAGTCTTGGAAGCAGCCAGAAGTATGGCCGACCAGCTTGTAGAGGGCCCCACTAGCAAACCTGGATGATAACATTCAGATAACTGACAAGACAGAGCAAAATGATCGGGAGTAAACCTAGGAGTATCTAGGAGTGGGTCCCACTAGCCCTATCAGGCAGCATAGAGGGCCATCCAACCATCACCTAATAGGAGTAGCGAATAATCCATGATTAATTGGAGAGCGGGCAAAATCTGAAGCATCACCAAGTAGGGCCAGTAAGCAAAGGAGTCCAGACCATCCACACGGGAGCGAAAGATTAAAACTTGTAGTTTATGTTTGTAGTCTTATATGTATTTTGGACTTTGTATGCACCATATACTTGTAGAGATAGATCATTACATAGTCACACACACAATCTTGTCTGTTCTCTATGTTGCATGCAAAGAGGGCAACCCGACCCAACAGTATCTCTAAGTGGGTCCCACTAATGCATTTTGTAAATACACATTAGGCGATACTACACTTCCAGGAGCAGATGACCCATCTTTATAGAATTTTGTAATTTTAATTGTATTCTAGCTTGGTTGTACGCGTAGATATTTAGACTATGAGATGGACCTCATCACACATGCACACCAATGCATACATTTTTTTTGATATTTTGTCGGTGCAACATACAGCCACTCCTTGGAGCTCGATGAGGAAGCATTGTAACCCAGGAGATACACTTTTGAGGATCATTGGAGCAAAAGAATGTGGAATTCAGAGGCGAGAATGAATTGACAAAGTGCCATAGATATTGACTTGTGGATTTATGGGTATTCAGTTTTACATGTATTCCATTGCATAGCAATGACATAGGAAAATGCTTGATGCTGCATGTCACACACATGCACAATCTTATATTTGCATAGTTTTAATATGGTGCATCATTCAGGTTCCTCCAAAAGGCTTAGATAAATCCGAATTGAAAGGACGTAGTGCGCATAATGACTCAATGCCAACTCGAAAGTCCTTGAATGCCATGTGATTTTAGTTGTATCCGTACTCTTGGAATTATTATGCATTATTAAGCAGTCTTTCTTGAATTGATAGAAAATTTGCATCCTTAGTCAATCTCCACTAAGACAATTCATCATGATCACACTGAGCCATGCGGAAAGGAAAGAAGGAAGCTGAAGAAAGGAAAAATACGTGCTGCTGGACTGGTTGTCACCTATGCTTCCAAAGACGAATCAAAACTAAGCAACTGCTGGGGTATCCGTATATGCAAAACACTCTTATTCTAAGCTTTCTTTTGAGATCCAGTTACAGTATCAGACTATGGATAAGTAGTGGGTGCCCATACAATTGCATAAGCCTCTTCAGTTTCAGTGCTAGAAAAGAGGGCTAAGAGCATCGTCTGACATTCTTTCTCCTTCTGTTTCATTGCCCTCTCCTATTCTCCTCAATCAAATTCCTTCCTAATCCTTTTGCCTTCGAGCCAAGCCAATTAAATTATTATTATTATTTTGATCCTGAAATAACCAGTTCAATTCCTTCTTTTCTTTTTGGAGTTCTGCTACAGTTGGAGTGGAGTTTTATTCTTTCTTGTAAGCAAGTGTTAATCTATAGCCCTTGTAGCCATTCAAATTAAGTATTCTCTGAGAATGGGGGGGAGTGTAACTCGATAATTATGCTGTCCTTCTGGCATAATTCACTTAAGTAAGGGCGACTATTCCCCGGATTTATTCCTCCAGATAGTGGTAGATCTTTAACCTGATTTGCATATTGGTCCTATTGCTTCAGTTTGTACCATTGCTTGATGGGGGGTATTTTGCTTCCTTCTAACTAAGGTCTCAGGTTGACCTATCACACCAGCCTCCCTCATGCTGGGAAAGAAGAGCCTTTTTCTCTCACGATACATTATACTTTTGGAGCTGAGAAAGGGCAAAGACAGGAAGTTTTCTTTTTCCAGGCAAGTTTGTTTTTTAATCCAATGTAGCTGGTTCATCCCTCTCTTTTTTTATCACCTTCGGGAAAGAGTGAACCCCTATACTACCCGTTTCAAGATAGTCTCCATTAAAACTGGACTGAGCCAACCTTAGCCCTCTCTTAGTTTTCCTCCAGCCGTAATCTTTTCCTAATCTCGCTCCCTCGGGCATTTAAGCATTCTCCCATAGAAGTTTAAGAGTCTTTCTTCCAATCCTAATCGAATTTCTTCTCCAATTTTTCTCCTATAAGTTCGATTTGCCTTTGCTTCTGCCTTTGAGACATCTAGAGATCCTTTTCCAGTTGGAGTAGCTTTCCTTCGGCCTTCCTTGTTTCGAGTTCGAGTGAGAAGGTCTTTTCCCTTGTGAGATGGGTTATATGTCATGCAGAACTCCAAAAAGCTTGAATAAGGCACAGGCGAGGGAGAGGGAAGGATTCAATAGTAGCGGTCCATACAGGCAAAGGCCATTTTTTCCATTTCTTTTCCACGCTTCAATTCCAATCCCTATTTGGGACTATAGCACTTTTTCTTTCTGTCCCAAAGCAAGACAATAAAAGAATGCTTTTTTCAATCCAGCAGATCTAGGGCCAGGGGAAAGATCATTAGCCAGCGAGTCAAACAGAAATTCTGTGATTCTCATTGACTTTGCGGTTTTTTGGTTTTTCCTTCTAGCGATTGTATCATTAGTGTTGATTTCCATTGCTACATCCATGGAGGAGAAGTGCACTTAATCCATAGGGAGTTGGCCTTGGCCATAGTGTCAATCTATAGCCTTTTCAGCCGCCAGTGGAAGAAAGATTCTATCCTTTCCCTTTCCATACTTTCTGCTTTCGCTTTGAGTCCCCCCTGCTTCGGTCCAGTGGTCAGTGTTTCCATGGCAGGCCGTAGGAGAGAAAGAGAATACGTTGCAGGTTAGTTTCTTTGAAAGGGGGTTTGAGTTGGAGTTCCCGGTGGAGTGCTAAGCCCCAATGTGTTGTTAATGGCTTTTTAAGGGTAAGATTGAGTCCATTGTCTAAGGATGGTGGGGGTGTAACCATGTAAGGGCCTGAGTGTTTATGAATAGATCTTTCCCGTCCCGTTTGATGAAGGGTCTTCATATGCCTGACCTTTATCAGCCTAGTCAATCTCGAAAGCAAGCTCAATTGCTGTACTAAGGGATGGAGTGCTCAGGTCTTCTTTAAGCGAGTGAGGAAATCCGCTCTTGCCAGACTAGCTTGACGTGGAGTCAAAGTCAAGTAGCCCTCGATGGACCTACTCCTAAGTTGTGAAATCAAATCTCCCAAGCCTGGTCCTATCTTTCCATTCCTTCTCTGGAATAAGGCTAAACTCCACGGAAATCTTCACTTACAGGTTGACCTAGAAGTCAAAGTTCTGATCTCGTCCCAGTCCATTGACTGAAATTCAGAAGATCATTCGTCCGGTCTATCATATCAGTCTTTTGCAAAATGCCGTGAACCTATTTAGCTCTTTATTATCAAACATCCTTTAGCTGTCCAGGCAGTCC
>JAREIK010000630.1:22500-27293 GCA_029783825.1 Sapria himalayana
GAGACAAGAACTACCTTGACCCTTGCTCCCAGCTTCAGGGCATGAATTCGATTACCTTTCCTTTACCTGTAAACAGAACTGGCTCTATACCGCTCCGTGGGCTTTCTCACTGGCGGGCTTACACAACCCTACACTTAGCACTGGAAAGCCAGTAGCACGATAATAGTTCCTCGGTCTTAGTCAAGCCAGTAGCAAACCGGTCTGTCTGTAAATAAATCAAGGGAGAAAGCTCTAGTTCAAATAGGTAACCCAGGAGCAAGCTTACTCATAGTACGGTAAATAAGCACAATCACCATCACACCCCACGGATCATGAAGCCAATCAGAGAGGACCCCGGGGCAACCAAGAAAGAAGGAAATGGATCACTCGTAGGACCGAATGTAAGGTGGAAAGCTAATGGACCGCTAGACGGATTGCTTACCGAATCCAAAGCATTGAACTAAACTCTACGGAATAATAAAAGATCAAGACCAATGGAAGGAAGACATCTATAGCTATTACTAAGATCATATGATCTCACTATCAAGTAAGTACATATAGACTAAGTAAGTAGGAAGACGTGGAAAAGAAGCCCGCTGTCCTTCTTCTCTTCTTTCTCTGCCCAACCGGTAACCAAAAAAAGCAAGCCAGCTTCGGTAGTGGGAGTACTTATACTTCATAGTTGCATCCAATCCAGCTGACGAGGGAAATGCAAGTATCTTTCTTTCCAGGTTAACCCGTGAAGGTAGAAAGATTATCGTGGCTTTCCCCTTTCCTTATAGGTATGGGACGGTCCTTTTTCTCACCTTGACAATCAAAACAGCTATTCCAACTCCCTAATAGAATGAAGGGCAGTTGGCTTCATGGCTTGCTATTTTATAGCTGTTTACAATCCATATCTTACAATAGAAATAGAAAAGGAAGTATCCAGCGTGCTATCAGCTGGAACAGAACAAGGGCTTTCCGAGCTTTATTGAGGGGTTACGGGATAAAGCTACTAGTACAAGACCCTGACTTCGACCAAGGGTTCTCCACAAGACCAGGCCCTCGCCCCGATACCCGACGCTACGGGAATGATGCTAAACCCTCTTACCAGACATCTCCATCTCCAAAGTTGAAGAAAACATGGGCCCAATCCGGCTTACCATTCTTGGATTCGTACTGATCTGAGTGTGCGATCATGGCTCCACGCCACTCCAGAGATGCTTCTTGATCGTAGACCAACCTCTCCTCTTCTCCGTGATGTTTGGCTAGCTCTTGAGCATCGGTTTGTCGATAAATCCACTGCCAAAGAGATTCATGCAACATCACAAGAAAGGCAAGTAGAATCCCAGGGTAAGACCACTCATTCCATCTAATCGGCTTGGCCCTTATCCCCAGGTATTCCCTAAAAAAGAATGTCCTCATCACTGTCACTCTTTCTGGCATCTAGCTCAACGGTATCTGGTTCAATGTTCGCTAATGTCTTTCGTTCGATGTGGTATTTTGATGTTAGGATGACCGAAACAACTACCTATAAGACCGCTTTTTCCTTCATCCAAGTCAATCTCCGGCCCCCTTCTTCCTAAAGTCCCACTGCTTCTGTCTCTTGATCCTGCTGCCAGTGGCTTTGAAGCAAGCTACCCGACGCAAGGCAATAATGGAAATGGAGTGGTTGGCCTTATGCCAGAATGCCCGGGTGAAGCTCTTCTTTCATGCTATCCCGGTAGTATTTAGCCCGGTCACATTTATCTCATACTTAAAGGTTATTTAGTTCCCTCTGGATTAATTCCTAAAGTTCCTGAGCAATTCATGTCGCCATTGACCTTGAGATTTAGCCCTCAGGGCTAACCGGAACTCATACCTTCGCACCCTCTTTCGTAGGTGGGCTTTCAGCTTTGGATGATTCCAGCTTCATTATCCTCGTACATTCACTATGCCAGTTGCTGGCCTTCTCCTTCAAAGCATCTTTGAATAATTCTTGTTAGTGTCTCAAACAGCTCATTCCCTTCCCCGGATTCACTGTCCGTGGGATATCTTCCTACTATTGATCCTTCCTTTCCTCCCTCACTCTGTGATCCAATGCATATTAGGGTTAGTTCTTCCTATTGCAGTAGATATTAAATCACTAGCAGCTTATTTAAAAAAGTATATTCCGATAGTCCCACGGCCCTATCTTTCCTCTCTCCGCGTCCAATACCCGCCCGTTCTATTTGCTTTGTTATAATGCCCTATTGATTGCTGCTTTAGAAGGAGTCTTCAATGTATTTTGATCTAAATACTACGCCCCTTTGCTTTGCCATCTCGTGAGTAGATGTGAGATCCGGTCTTAGCATGAAAAGATTCTGGGCATCGAAGATGATAAGGAATTGGATCAAAAGCATCGAATGCAAGCTGTGGATTCCCTAGCTACTAGCTAATTCGAAAGCGCTTTCGTTGGCTCGAGAACCCCTGACCCCCAACTCGAACTACCTCAACCAGGGGGAACCCCGATAGAAAGAAAAGAACTGACTCACTCGTTCGAAAGCTACGTAAATTCCGGATATCGCGCACCCCACCCGGAGTCCACTCTCTAGCTCAATGAATAACTCGACAGCTTAAGCAACTAGCTCCTTTCAGTACCCCTACACTCCGTTCATTCCCCCAGGGGGAACTTTCACATTCTCATAGAATGACCAGTGAACCTCCTGACCGGAGGATAAGGAACAGGGAACGAGCGAAACGAAAGACTTTTAGAGGGTGAGAGCGGGGGAAGAAGGCTGCTGTTGTTGAACTATATGTTCAATTAGGTTGAGAAGAACTTACTTCTTTCTTTGATTTTGATTTATGATCGCAATTTCCTGCGCAGCCCGTGCCAGTAGTGATATCCTAATTCGGCTACCTCTCCCACTCATCAAGGCAGAACAAGTAAACTTTTGCCAAAGGAGACCGGAGTACGCTATGCCCCAAAGGATAAGTTACTGGAGTGCTTTGCTTCTCAGGGCCCTCCGCGTCAGAGTGACCCCGCCGGGGCAGTAACCCGGCCCGGAGTGAAAGTTTGATCCATTAGGTTCTTCCATTTGTTCAGAAAAGAAACGAGAGACAAGAAAACATCTTTGATTACGATTAAAAGGAACAATCTCAAATGGACCAAGATCCAATTTCGGGTCATTTCTTGGTGAACATAATCTGCCATAATCTCTTCGATCCCTTCATTTATGTGCCAGAATAAAAAGAGATTTGGTAGGAAAGTGGAAGATACTTTTTTGTATATACAAAAAAAAGGGAGTAGGAAAGCTGCAGTAATTCTTTGGAAAAGCCCGGTTCTCTTTGTCTTCGAGCTTTCATCCCTCAATCCACTCTTTTGTTCCTTCATATACCGCCCCACCAATAGATAGAGACAAAGAGGAATAACCAAACCACGTCTACAAAATGCCAGTACCATGCAGCTGCTTCAAAGCCAACATGATGCTCCTTGGTTAGATTACCAAGATATTTGCGAAGACCACAAATGATCAAGAAAAGAGTACCGATAATCACATGAAAACCATGAAAGCCAGTTGCTAAGAAAAAGGTAGAACAATAAATACTATCCGAAATCGTGAAGGGTGCTTGATAATATTTCATTCCTTGAAAGCCAGTGGATACTAGAGCCAGTAAAACGGTAGCTACTAAAGCGTAAACTGCTCATTTTTCCTTCCCCGCGAGTATAGCATGATGAGCACAAGTTACGGCAGCTCCGGATGAAAGGAGAAGAGGGGTATTAAGAAAAGGGATTTCCCAAGGATCTAAAACCCCAATCCCTTTTGGGGGCCAAAGACCCCTGATCTCTACCATAGGTGCCAAAGAAGAATGAAAATAAGCCCAAAAAAAGCAAAAAAGAAAAGAATCTTCGATACGATGAACAGAATAAAACCATATCGAGGTCCTAATTGTACGACTTTGGTATGATGTCCTTCCAACGTGGACTCACGTAGAACATCGCGCCACCATACAAACATGGTATATAGGATCAAGAGGAGGCCCAAACTGAGAAGTGTTTCACCCCCTCGAAAGGAGTGCATGTACATCACACCTCCTATGGTGGTTGCCAAAGTTCCGAGTGAACCCGAAATAGGCCATGGACTTGGATCTACCAAATGATAAGAATGCCTCTGAGATTCAATCATAAACCACTTTGCCTCGGTTGTATGTAAACCCCCCTTCAACCCCACCCCCTCAAGCTCAAGTGGTAAATAAAGGGCTCTTTGGGGTATACTTTATATAGGACAAACAAAGCAAAGAGGAAGGGATGGTTCTTTCATTGCATTGATAGAACAGTCTCTTACTTTTACTTTGAGAAGAGAATCGTTGGTTTGACCGACGAACTACGTGGGAAAATGGACCTTCTTTCTTTGATTTTCAGCAAGCATTTTTGTAAAGTAAGAATTCCATTCAGTTCAGTTTCAGAAAACTTTCTGGTCGCGGATTAGTGCGTTCTGCACCGCCGACTGCCTAAAAGGAAAGGCGCTGGTTTAGTTCATTGATACGTGGGAAGGGCTTACTCTCCTAGTGGCTCGGCTTGGTCTCGCTCCCTTCACGCACTCTTCCTCCCCCTCCCCACTCAAAAGAGCGATTGAGAATCTCGAGAACCTTTCTAAACGTCCGTCTTCGTGGGGCGATTTGAAAAGGAGTATATATTTTCCACTTTTCTGATCGAGAAAGAATGTCTTCCGGTCATAATGAGATGAAAAACAGAAGCTTCCTTGGCCGTGTGGACCATGGATTAGCATTATGTCATTCCTACAAGTGATCCCCCCTAAAATATTAACAGTCTCTATTAGTTGTATGTAATATTAACTCTCAACCCCGTGTTG